>CM068303.1:21971334-22272419 GCA_034768395.1 Linum lewisii | reverse complement strand
CCGAGTCGTAGGGAAGTTTCTTGTTAAGTTGTTCACCCGTTTTGGTACCCCTCGTGCTATCATTAGTGATCGAGGTACTCATTTTCAAGGGCAATTCGATAGAGTATGCCACCGTTTGGCGTCACTCATCTGATGTCCACCTCGTATCACCCTCAAACTAGTGGCCAAGCCGAGGTGACCAATAGGGAACTTAAGAGAATCTTAGAGAAGACGGTCGACCAATCACGGAAAGATTGGTCGAAGAAGCTTGATGACGCTCTATGGGCCTACCGCACGGCCTACAAGACCCTTATAGGCACTACTCCCTATCGGATGGTCTATGGCAAAGCATGCCATTTGCCGGTAGAGCTCGAGCACCGAGCTTATTGGGCTTTGAAATTTCTAAACCTTGATATGAGTCTCGCAGGAGAAGAGCGTAAGTTTCAGGTACATGAGCTCGAGGAGTATCGCCATCATGCATATGAGAATGCAAAGCTTTACAAGGAGAGGACGAAGCTCATTCATGATTCCCGTTTGAAGCCGGGCAAGGATTTCAAAGTTGGTGATCAAGTTCTCCTATACAACTCTCGGCTCAAGCTCTTTCCCGGGAAATTGAGGTCTCGTTGGTCCGGCCCCTTTACGGTAACTCATGTTTTTCCTTATGGCACCATCGAGGTAATCTCTCCATCCCAAACCGAACCTTTTAAGGTGAATGGCCATAGACTTAAGCATTATGTTGTTAGTGATACTATAGGTGCTGTTGAGGTCTTGTCTTTGGTCGTGCCTTGAGTGTTCCTTGCTTCGTCGAGCTTACGACGTTAAACAAGCGCTTCTCGGGAGGCAACCCGAGTGTTTTTCATGTCTTTTCTTCTTGATTTGATTGCGTGATTGTGTGTTTTTGTGGTGTTCAAGGTCCTTGAGTTGTTGTGGTGTCCTTTGTGGTCTCGTAGGCGTTGAAATTCTGAAGTTCGGGGTCCGTTTTGGGTTGATTTGATGGTGTTTTGGTCGTTTTTCGTCGGGGTGAAAAGTTGATTTTAGGCTGAGGAGGTGCACGCCGTGCACCGTGCACGGTTTGGTGCACGTGCTGTCCAGGAGGTTCGAAAAAAATTTTCAGCTCCATGGTGCACGCCGTGCACCGTGCACGGTTTGGTGCACGTGCTGTCCAGGAGGTTCAAAAAAATTTTTCAGCCGCGTGATGCACGCCGTGCACCCATGCACGCCGTGCACACTGCACGCCGTGCACACTTGCACGCCGTGCACCTGATCTTTCCCTTTGTTTTTTTTCGGTTTGGTTTGTGGTTGGCTCGGTTGATACTTGATTTTCTGGTTTGAGTCATTGTTCGGTTTGGTTTTGGTTCACCCAACTCACTTGACCCACCTGACCCCCCTTATCCCCTTCCCCCATCACCCCCGACCCCGACCCTCTCACTCTCTCTTTCTCACAGCCGCCGACCACCCCCAGCCACCACCCTCAACCCGGCCGCCGCCGCCGCCAGCGCACCCTTAACCCGACCGTCGGCCTTCCTCAACCGCCCGACGCCGCCGCCAGCTTCCATCTGCCTACCGACTCCCAGCCACCGCCAGCACTTCCATCCTTCCGATCCGCCGCCGAAGCTTCCCCAGCCGCCGCCGCCGCCACTCCTGCCCAGCCGCCAACAACTCCTGCCGCCGCCACTCCTGCCCAGCCGCCAACAACTCCTGCCCGCCGATCCCCATCCCGCCGCCGACTCCAATCGACCGACCCAGCCCCTCTCTCTCAAGTCTCTAACTCCTACCCGACCCCAGCTCCAGCCGCCACTCAATTCCGTCGTCTTTCCTCAACCGCCAACCTGCCCCAATCTCAGGTTTCTTTTGGCTTGAATTTCTGATTTGGTTGCTTGAGTTAGTTGGCAGTTGGTAGTGTGGTTTGATTGAATGTTGATATTGTTGGTTTGCTTTGAATTGTGGAGTTGGGCATTGATTTTGTTTGTTAGGATTTTGATGTGAGGGGTGTGATTTGGTTGCTTAGTTTAGGGTGTGGGATTTGCTTGGTTTCATGTGAGCAGGTTTGGGGTTATGGCGTTGCTTGTGTCCATTGTTGAGCCGATTTTAGCTTTGAGAAATTGATTGATTGTTCTTGATTGGTGGCTGCTTTGATTGTTCTTGATTCGTGGCTGATTTGATTATTCTTGATTGGTGGATGGTTGCAAAGGATTAGTGGTGGCTTGATGGGGGCAGAATGGTGTTTTATCGTGATTTATTTGAATGGTGGAGTTAGGTGTGGTTGTTAGTGTTTGACTTGTGATCCTACTCCGTGCCTATCTTTGTGATGTGTCTTTTGTTTCTACAGGTTCTGAATTCGGGGACCGAATTCCATTCTTTGTGTGAGGAGGGGTGTGGTTAATCACCACTCATTGGTTTAATTTTTATGTATTCCTCCTTACATTGTGTGGACTTAGGCTTATATGTTCTTGATTCGTGTTTTTGATCCATGATGCATGCCTTTTGCTTAAGTTTGGATTTCAATGATTTGATTTTTGCTAGCATAGGTTGTTGCACTTGAACTTGATGATTTTGAATTGTGCTCAATGTTTTGATCATGTGTTATGATTCGGCGCCTTGATAGGATATGTCTTAGGAGTGTAGCCTTTTTTTGTTGATTCTTTGTATGCACTTCTTTTGCAGGATGCCTCCCAAGGGTAAAGCAGCTTCTTCATCCTCCACCCCCAAGCGATCCAAGGCACCAGCTTCCAAGAAGCGGAAGGGACAGACTGGGGAGTCTTCTGCTCCTCCACCACGGTCGCCTTCGCCGACTCCAGCTCCTCGTCGCGTCGACCCTCCTGAATCAGTGGTTCAGAGGATCTTCGACTTCGACCCCAGAGATCGGGCTTACAGTCGTTATCAGGTTATGGCAAGATGGCCCGTGGCGAGGCAGGGTAGATTTGATTTTGAAGGGTTGCAGAGTCATGCTGGTTGGTTGGATGCTTTGAAGACTTTGGCTGATGGAGCCGGTATTTGGCCGCTCTTGGAGGTTGACGAAAGGGCGTATGAGTGGCCTACAAAGGAGTTCTTGAGCACTCTCACCGTGGAGTGTCACGAGACCACTAGTGAGGTTTGTGTGCGCTTCAGGCTCGGCAGGATGGCGCGTGTGTGCTCCATTGACGAGTTTGGATACCGCCTTGGGTTCTATGAGTGGGTGCAGGTTCAAAGTGGCGAGCTCTCTGGGTTGGCTCTCATATCTTCTCTTGCGGGGGACGCCAAGAGTGCATTCTTCAAGGAAATTGCACCGAGGACTAGAGGTTATTCAGCTCGCTCATCCAAGGTCACAGAAGTGAATCGGCCTATGCTGAAGCTCCTCCATCACTTCTTCCGGCACTCCATCACCCACAGGAAGCCATCCTCCTCTCCAGGTGTAGTCTCAGTCAGAGATTTGTTTCTCTTTTATTGCTTGGAGAGGGGCATCAAGCTGCATCTAGGTGATTTAGTGCTAGGAGCCCTCCTTCAGATACAAGCTAATGACACTATTGGTGTTCTGCTGGGAGGAGGATTTGTGACCAGGTTGGTGCGTGGGTATGAGTGCCTTGATGCTTTTGGTCCTGCTCCAGCATTTGTCGAGCCTCGACCAGTTCTCTTGAGGATTGTCCTACCTACAGCTCAGATCACAGACCTTCTGGTTCCGACTTGTCGGGTCTCAGATGATGACAGTGATGAGGAGGATGTAGAGATCGACCCTACTTCGCTTCATGAGCTTATCTCGGGGATGGGTCGCCTCACGACCGTAGTGGAGGATATTCGTGAGGGACAGAGGAGAGACAGTGCGGCGATACAGGATCTTAACAGGAGAGTTCAGAACCTAGAGGCGTACAACGCTAGGGACTTTGAGAGCCAGCAGTTCTATGGACAGCAGCTTGCTCAGGTGCACGAGGTTCAACAGTTTCAGGGTATCCAGATTACTCAGATTCAGCATTCTCAGTACTGGCAGCAGCATTAGTCCTACTACTACCAGGAGAGCTTCCACTCTGAGTCCGGCCCCTCCAGCACTTGGGCAGTCTTTCCACCGCCTCCCCCGTTTGACGGCTACCATCCATGGTCACAGTGGCCTGGGCACCCACGACCACCACCCCACTGAGAGCCTCAGGATCACTCACCACTTCTCAGGACTTTGGATTTTTCCTTTCTTTTATTTCTGTTTATGACTGCATGTTTTGTTGTGTTTGACTTCTGATTTTTTTCTTTTCATTTCTGGCTTTGCACTTGTCATGTTGTTGGATCACGCATCTCATCCGTACTCTCATCTGGTCGACTATGGGTTGTGTTTGAGTGGTGTGCCCTCCCTTGTTTTATACAGGTACCCCTGATTCAGGTCCTCGTCCTGAACAGGTTACTTGACCCGGGATTCCATCTCCGGCTTCTCTTCTTCACCGCGCGGTATATTCGTTCCACCTTATCCTCTCTCTCTCTTGATCATTGAGGGCAATGCTCATGTTAGTCGTAGGGGAGTTTGAGGTTTGGTGTGATTATTTATCGGTAGAAGTCTAAAGCTATGTTCTGATGTGTTGCATGATCTTAATTGAATGTCGAATTCCTCTATTGTAGAATCGTTCTGTTCTTGACGTTTAGTGTTTAATTGACTTCAAGCTTTCACAATGATGTTTAGATTGTTCCACTTAGAACCTATAACCGGCATGTTAGCACTAATATCAAATGAGTCTGGGCCAGAACTGAGATTTTATCACTCTTGCATGTTGGTTGATTGGTTTGATACGTGTTTTTGTACCGCTCGATAACACCGGTCTAAGATGATGAAGGCAATCAGAATTTTCACCCTTTTCCATGTCTTTCTTTACCCTTTTTGATCCTTCGTGATTGTGGCTTGAGATTAGACAGAATCCAATTCGAAATCTTGTGTGGAAGTTGTAAGGGGCTAAGGATCAAGTGGCTAAATTGTGAAAAAAAAAAGAAGCTAGGCAAGCTCGGCACCTAAGTGAAGTGTCGGGTTGAGCACTAAGCAAAAGGGCAAAGGCTGTGAGCTAGGCAGGTTCAACACCTAAGTGAAGTGTTGAATCGAGCACTAGTATGCAGTAAGAAAAAAAAAAGAAAGAAAAAGAGTTCTCGAATGTAGCCCTTGATCCTAGCCAGAGTTTTGTAAAGTGCGGATCTAGAAGCGGATGAAGTTGAGTCGATAGCCACATCATAATCACTCACCACTTACGATCCATGTCCCGATTTCAAGTCCTTTTGATTAGAGTTGGTGTTGTCGTGGTCGGTTTTGCTGTGTCCCAATCAACCACTACTTGAAGTGTGCAGAAATTAGTGAGGTTTAGACTTGTTTGGTTGATGTTCTTGCATGTGTAGGTTTAGTTTGTTCGTGAAACAGTTTAAGCTAAATTGTGATTGCTTGAATCTCAATGGACCGAACTTGTCATTTGTGAACTTGGATGTTTTCTAATTCATTTGCTTGAGGACAAGCAAAGCTTAGTCGTAGGGGAATTTGATGTGACTTTAATTAGTGCATTTTAAGCTTATGAATGACCTTTGAAATGCCCGTGTTTATTCGTGAAATGACATGACCTATATGCTTTTATTGAAGTTTCGTGCAAAGTGTCATTTTGTTGTCCGGTTGCCACTTTGGAGCCAAATTCGTGGTCTATCGGAGTTGCCTCTATGCATTTTCAGGTAATGGCATCAAAGTACGGATGACAAGGAGCGCATAGGAGCAAACGGGAGGTCATTTGGAGGCCGGACGAGGGAGATATGAGCATTACAAGATCGAGCTTTCTGCAGAGTGCAGGGGTGCACGCCGTGCACTGTCCCCTGCACTATAAATATTCTTGTTTTTGGCCATTTTGGGAATTCTTTGATCTCCCTTGAACCCCAAACACATACCCACGAACCCTCAAACCCTAGAACACGTTTTTGGAGCAATTTGAAGCCATTGGAGCTAGGATTGAAGCCAACAAACCTTGGGAGAAGTGCTTACAAGTGGAGAAGTGAAGATCATCTCAAGGATTCATCCATGGTGTTCTTGGTGACCATTCTTCCCTCTCTTCTCTTTACTCCCTTGGCCATGTGTGGCTGAGTTTCTAGGGTTCATCTTGGATGGGTAGATTAGTTGTGCTATGATAGAGAGATGATTGTATAGAACTTGCCATGATTGATCTTGGTTGTATGAGGATGATTCCTAGACTTGTTCTTAATGCCATTTTATGCCATGTTTGCTTAATTTGGTCCATTCAATGTGATTTGATGCATGAGAGTGCTTGGATTGCATAGATTGTAGGTCTAGGGATTGAAGTGAGTGTGTTCTAAGAGATTAAATCATCTTATTTCAACCATTTTCACTTGATTTCTCTCTTGGGCATTTTATCGAACACTTGGTGTGCATGTGGATTTTCATTCAATTGAGTTTGAAAAGGCTTTTTGGTGAATCTCTTAGTGTTAGGGCATTGATATGAGAGTGTTGTGCCTAGCCTTGTGGTCTTAGAGTCTTAAGAGAGGGTCTTGTGTCTTGGCATTTCATCAAACACTTAGAATGCATCCTTTTTCACTTAGCTTGAGAGCGAGAGCCTAAGTTGAGTGGTATTAGGATAGGGATTTGGTGCTACGAGAGTGCATCGAGTCTATAGAAGTGAAATGCATGGTCATCCAAATGCAAACTCGATCTTGATTGACTTGTTTGTTCAATTTGTCCTCTTGAGCATGATGACACTACCCACCAAGAGAACCCCTTTGTCTTTGATTTGCACCACTTTATTTTTCTTTCTTTTTTTAGTTTCCTTTAAGTTTTTAATTTCTATTTCGAACCAAAACTCCTTTCAAATGAATAGACCGTCTACGAGGAATGTGAGTAGTGGCCATTGAGAGAACCCCGTGGAATACGACCTTGGTAAAATAGCTTTTATCAGGGTGAGCTCCGGCAGGGGGTTCCGATCATATCTTCTTATCAGCGGCCGCCTAGCATGCTCCGTAACCGTTGATGCTTAGTCGATCGTCCTCTTTTTTGTTGTGATTGCTGTTGTCTTTATCTTATGGTAGATCCTGGAAATTCTAAGAGTTCGTCAGTTTCCGGGGGAAAAAGTTGGGCTTCTGTTGTAGGATCTGATCCAAATCCAGATCTGCAGTACTTTCCACCGGTGGTTGTGGACGGAGTCCTCCAGATTCCCTCATTTGTTTTGGAGTTGGGATACAAAGAGCTTAAAAAAGCGCTGGTGGGGCAAGTGATAGGTGAGGCTCCGTCGCTACGAGTGATTCAAGCATTGGTGAATACACTATGGGGATATGAGGGTCACATATCAGTATCTTTGCTTCCAGATGATTTGTTGTTGATTGAATTCCCTTCTCAAGCTTTGTGTGACTGGGTTTATTCTAGGCTATGGCATATTCATAATCATCCTCTGATATTGAGAAGGTGGAAAGCAGATATTGAGCCAATTGTTATAGAGCCGATTGAAGTTCCAATGTGGATAACTCTGTGAGGAGTGCCCCCTCCACTGTGCAATCATCTGGGGGTGGGGCATTTAGCTAGTCAAATTGGTAGGCCATTAAGCAAGTTTACGAGAATAGGAACTACTCTGAAGGTCTGTGTGTTGATTAATTCGGAAGATGTTAGGCCAAATTCCCTTATGGTTCAGGTGGTGGATAAAAGTAGAATGGTGGAAGTGGAGTATCCTAAATATAGGTCGTATGACAAAAAGAAGGTCACAACCACAAAAAGTAAGCAGGTCTATAGGAAAGTTAATACTGAAGGTACTCATAATGATGGAAATTTTGCTGCTCAGGAAGTTGGTCATTCAACAGGAAAGGGAGATGCTAATAAGGGGGACACCCCTTCTACTGCAAGTCCTACTAATAAAGAAGTTGTTACTAATAAGGGAGATACTCCTACTAATAATAGAGATACTCCTAGTGCAAGTGTTGCAACTCCTGAAAAGGAAGTTGCTGTTTCTGGAAAGGGGGGAGTTCAGGAAGATGAAGGGAATAATCACGATGTATCAACTGATCAAGAAGAACAAGAGGAAGCGAAGTTTGATGATGTTGAGCTACGGGCTTTTTCACCTGAAAATTTTCCTCCACTTAAGAAGGGGGCAGAAGAGGTAAAAAACATTGACATGAAGTTGGTAGTTTGGAATCAAAGAGGGTTTAATTCCTCTAGTAAGCAGAACTATATAAGTCGTATGATGATGAGAAGTAATATAGATTTAGTTGGTATTCTTGAAACTAGAGTTTCTTCTACAAACTCCAAAAAATTTTAACAGATAAGTTTTCTTCTTGGACCTCTTTTCTGAACTATGATAAGAGTCCTCTGGGTAAGATTTGGGTTTTATGGAGGCCTAGTTTGGATGTTACTATACTTTACTACTCTGATCAGATGGTGTTACTGAAGATTAATGGTCATTTTCCTTTAGTAGTTGGTGTGGTTTATGGTGCAAATAAAGTTGCTGAAAGGAAGAGAATGTTTGATGAAACCTTGACTCTTCTTAGTAGTATAGGTTTCTCTATGTGTATTTTGGGGGACTTCAATGTTATAGCAGATCCTGCAGAAGCTTCAAACAGTATTGGAGTCACTATGGGGATGAGAGACTTTGTAGAATGGATTAATCAGTGTAAATTTACTGATCATATGACAACAGGCCCTAGATTTACCTGGTTCAATAATAGGCAGGAGGATTCGATTTACAGAAAATTGGATAGATGCTTTGTGAATGAAGTTTGGTTGAAGGATAACAATAAAAGCAGACTTGAATTACTTGCCCCCCCGAAATCTGATCATTGTGGGTTGTTTTTGGATATAGAGATTATTCTTAAAAGCCTCCCTAAAGCGTTTAAGTTCTTTGAGATGTGGATGGCTGATGAGAAATATGGAGATGTTGTTGAAGGGGCCTGGTTATCTCAGCATGAGTTAGAGGATAAGGATGGCTTCTTTAGAATATATGCACGTCTAAAAAATGTTAAGCATGCTTTGAAGAAGCTTAACCAGGATAGATATTCAGATATTGAGTCCAGGGTTAAGGAGGCTGAGAAAAGGATGATGAAGGCTCAACTAGAAGCCCTGAATAATCCTAAGCAAGATCTAGCTATAATTTCAAAACATTGCCAAGAGCAATGGCAAAACCTAAAGCTGGCAAAAGAATCTATGATGAGACAAAAATCAAGGATTGCCTGGTTAAAACTGGGAGATTCAAACACTGCTTTTTTTTCACAGGAATGTTAAAATCAGGCAAGCAAGGAATCAGATGGTGCATCTCGAACAATCTGATGGTACTTTAACTACAGATATGGATAAAATGGCAAATATTGCTATTACTTATTATGGCAATCTGCTTGGAGAAGTTGATAAGAATGTAAGGAAAAGCACAGTTGAAGGATTAGGGAATATCTTGTTGAAAACCCTCTCAAAGTCTGTTGCTGAGAAGTTATGTAGAGAAGTAACAGATGAGGAAATTAGGCTGGCTATATTTGACATACCAGGTGGAAAAAGTCCAGGGCCTGATGGCTTCTCGTCTGTGTTTTTCCAAAATCTTGGGGTTTAGTCAAGAAGGATGTCTACTCAGCTATTCAGAAGTTCTTTAAAAATGGGGTTCTTCTAGCTTTGATTCCTAAGAAAGGCAATGCAATTGATATAAAGGATTTCAGGCCGATTGCCTGTTGCAATGTGCTGTACAAATGTGTGGCCAAATTTATCACTAAAAGACTTGCAGACTGTCTCCCGGAGGTGATTAGCAGCAGCCAATCTGCATTTGTGAAAGGCAGGCAAATTGGAGATAGCATTCTAATGGCGCATGAAGTGGTAAGTGCTTATCACTTGAAGCATACTTCCCCTCGCTATGCTTTGAAAATTGATCTAAGGAAGGCTTTCGATTAAGTGAATATTGGCTTCTTGATTACTGCTTTAACTGCTATGGGATTCCCTGCTCTTTTTGTTAAATGGATTAAGGGTTGCTTGGGGAGTGTGGTGTTAAACATTGGATTGAACGGGGGGTCTGTAGGTTATTTCAGCAGCAAGAGGGGATTGAGGCAAGGAGATCCCCTCTCCCCTGCTTTATTTGTCATAACAATGGAAACCTTGCATTGCTTGATGTATAGAGCTGCTGCTCAGGGGAAAATTCCATACCATCCAAAGTGCAAGAAAATGCATATCACTCAGTTATGCTTTGCAGATGACCTCATGGTCTTCACTAATGGTACCTTAAATGGAGTGCATGGTATTAAGGATGTTCTGACCTTGTTTTATGAAACCACTAGCTTAAGCATAAACCCTGAAAAATCAGAAATATTCTATTCAAATGCTGTCACGGAAGATGTAAGGAAGGCTATTATCGATGCTACTGGATTCATAGAAGGTAAGCTTCCAGTGAGATATTTAGGAGTCCTTCTAATTTCAGGGAAATTGATAGTAAAAGAATGTGATGTTCTAGTAGAAAGAATAACAAAAAAGATTAGTGGTTGGAAGGTTCGTACACTGAGCTATGCTGGGAGACTCCTTCTAGTCAATACGGTCCTTACGGCTCTAAACCAATTCTGGATGGCAATCTTTTTGCTTCCAAAAACAGTGATTAAACAGGTCGAAAGGAAATGTAATGATTTCCTCTGGAAGGTGGGTGAAGGAAGCAGGAAAAAAGCCAAAGCAGCTTGGAAGGATTCTGCTTTACCAAAGTCTTAGGGAGGGTTAGGAATTAAAGACTTGCACTCCTGGAATGCTGCTTGCATTGGAAGGCACATCTGGAATATTATATAGCTCGAAACGGCTCTCTCTGGGTGGCCTGGGTCACTAAGTACAGAGTGAAGAAGGGTACAATATGGGACTGCACAAGTTACCCTTATCACTCTTGGGTGTGGAAACGAATTCTGAAGGTAAGATCTCAATTACATGCTTTTATTGGTGAGCAGAATGAACAGTTAACTTGGGAGGGGAAAGCCATGATTAAGTAATCTGTTAGTAGAGTCTGGGATAGCATTAGAAGCAAAGGGGATCTGGTTGAATGGAATACCTTGATTTGGAAAGCTCCCATCATCCCAAAGCACTCTTTTATCGTTTGGATGGCTGTGAAGAGAAAGCTTGTTTGTAAAGTAGATATTGCAAAGTGGGGTCTAACTACTGATATCAGCTGCTACTTTTGCTGCAATGGAGTTAATGATTGTAATCACATTTTCCACTCATGTAAGTATATCAGAGAAGTGATGAGGGAGTGTGGACTAATGAGTTGGAATGGGAACAAATGGGAAGATGATATTGCTACTGCCTCCAGGAAGAGTAAAGTTGATGCTGGGCAAAGGCTCATCTGAAGATCGATTATTGCAAATATATGGTATGAACGTTGCAGAAGGAACGCAGGAGAAGGGAAGACACCATGCAGGGAGTTGATTCAGAAGATCAAATTTGAAGTGGAAACTAGTCTAACCCACATTGGATAAATCTGTTCTGCTTGTTTTGTTAGTAGTGACTCTATAGTCGTCTTTTTAGATTGTTAGGAAAGTGTGGTTGTTTCTCTTGTAGTTTGTCGAGGATGGTTCTCAAATTAGGGGGTTTCCCTAATTTGTTTCAGTTGGTGAATAAATAGATCTAATTATTCATAAAAAAGAGCACCCAAATTCTCATGCTATTTAAAATCTCTAGATATTTGAAATCACCTCCTCCCAAATCTCTAACACAAACAACCCCTAAATACCTTGCAAAAGACGGTTACTTTAGTTTTTACTTGCAACTTTTATGAAATTACTGATTCCATTTTTCTACGGTACATTAATCCATTAATCAAAACTCACTTCATCTACTCACCTCAAATTCTTTCATTTATACAATCAGCTCTAGTACCTCATCCTTCCAGTAAGCCATTCTGGTGATTAACTTTAGCCACATTCAAGGATCTAATTCATTCATGTCCCCCGAACCCATTTCCTTATAATAAAGCTCATTGTGCTTATACACCATACTTTCAACTTCCCTTTATCGATTCCCACTTCATCATTTTACTCACCTCCTTCATGTACTCTTACTCCACCGTTACAAGAATATCTTCCCCATCTGTTTTCAAAATTCCAAGCATACAGTTTTCAAGAGGTGAAAAGGCTTGCAAATTTCCTTCAAATCAACCAAGAAATCAAAACTTTAAGTTCTCCTTCAAAACCAAAATTGATAAACAAATCAAACTCATCTTGGTTAAAATATCAAACCATATCGAAATTCTTTAACACAAGTTGATTAAAGAAAACTCATCACAAAATTGAAAAAAAAAATTGGAAGTTTTATTTAGATCCTAAATTCTCGTTTTTCACAAAGGTTAAAGACCAAAATAAATTTGTAGCCAAACCTTTTCGGATAATGTTAAATGTATCCCAAACTATTCGTGTCACACAGTTTAGGCCAAATTTATAGTTTTTACGACAAATTTAACCAACATCCATTAAAATTTTACAACGTTAGTGAGAGTACAAACGGGGCTGGTGACATCCACTTGATCAGAAACAATCTTGTTGTTATGAAATGAGGCTTTGTTGCAAACTATGAGGAAGCTAAACAAACGAAATCATGAATTTCATATAATAAATAAGAAAGCGAACCATTTATATTCTCGAAGCTGATATATATTAATAATCTTAATGGTGGTATGGTAGATTTGGTTTTGACACATAGGATAGAACCCTCCTTACAAAATTTCACATCATCACACAATTTTTTAGTTAGGCCTAATACACAAATCTAGCCAAACCTTTGCGGAATATGTCAATTCTAGCCACTTCTATTGAAAACCCTAAATTAGCCATTTTGATAAATTATGTTAACTATTCCATCCAATTTAACGAAAAACTTAACGGAAGTGCTGAGTTGTCAAAATACACATTACCTTGTCAGCATTTATATGAAAATAATATTATTAAACATTATATTATAAAAATGAAATAAAAATGATAAAAAAACATTTTCTATTCTCCGGATAAACTTTGTCCACCGACCTTCCCTTTCCTCACCACCACCGTCCAACATCGCCAAAAACACCTTCTTACCCCTCCTTCACCAACTACAGCATCCCTCCCTAACTACAGCTGAAATCAACGAATTGGTTCTAATTTCCGACAGAGCCTACTGCAGTCAACAGATTATCGTAATGGAGAAGACCATTCTGGGGAATCTGGGAATGGACCCTAACCGTTCCGACCCAATACGTTTTCCTGATCTGATTCTTAAAGGCTGCGACGGGCTCGGGGGCGACAAATAAATAGATGGAGTACATGGCACATTCCATATCGGAGCTAGGTCTGATGGATTACGAGTGCTTGGTGATGTTCTGCCCGTCGATGGCGTCGGCGGCGGCGGTATACGTGACGAGGCTGGAATGGAGTGATGGAGTTTAATACGGTGTATAAGGAGGAGTTGGCTTGAGGAGAAATGAGTTTGATTTTTGGATCAATTTCTTGGATTGATTCCTGACTAGGGGAGGAAGGGATGTTGTAGTTAGGGTTTGTCTGTCTCAAACCGTTAGTGGAGACGACTATTGTCTATTAGGATTCAAGCTTTGCGGCTGGGAATCCATATGCCATTTCCCTCAGCTCACTGCTGCTGCTGCTCCTCGACGAGTAAATGGAATCCAGTGCAGCGCCGGTAATCGTGGTTGAGCGGACGGCGGCGCTCCAGTTTTGACGGCGGTGGTTCCATGCCTGGTGATGAATCGGCGGTGGTTTCGTGCTAGTGATGAAGCGACGGTGGTCTAATTTTAATTTTTTTAATTTTTTCTTTTTATAGTTCATTTTATAATTCTATTCATTTTATTTATTTATTTTATAATTAATATTATGAGGTGGCAGCTGATGTGGCATACACTTGGGAGCTTCATTTGCCACATCACTAACGGTGTTAAAAAGTTAACAGTCAATTTGGTCAACTGGATAGATTTGACACAATAATTAAAGGTTTGACCTATTTCGTGTCACTAAAATAGAAGAGGCTAGAATTGACATAAACCGAAAAGGTTTGGCTAGATTTGTGTATTAGGCCTTTTAGTTAAAATTTAATTATTTTCTCTTTCCTATTATTAAATGCTCATGTATTAAGTACTTCAACAATAGATTATTATGAATTAAATAATAACAAAAAATTGAATTATAATTAAACTAAGGCAAAAAGCCCTCATACAGTACCAACTATTGCGTAATTAGTCATGTATACACGAACTTTTTCGAATTACACGTTTGGCATGGACTTCACAAGACAAAAATGTAACGAAAACTAAAACATTGCTAATTTTGGGATTACAAATAATTTGGGATACGTTTGACATTATCTGGAAAGTTTTAGCTACAAATTTATTTTTGGCCAATGTTAAAATATATCTCCTTTCTTTCAAATAGTTTAAAAATCTCAAGTTCAAGGTTTAAACTTCCTCTCTAGATTAAAACTTGACCTGATCTTATATTTGAAATTCACTTGTTAAAATCAAAACTTCATTTCTTTCAACCCAACCAACTTAAAGAATTCTAACACGTTCAAAACCAAACTTTTTCACAAACGCTTCAAGTCATCTAAAACTTTTCCCCGAAGTTATTTACTTTCATTAAAACTTCACAATTTTTAAAAAACCCCTTTTGAAATCCTACTCAAAACATTAGAAGAACTTCCTGTAACTCTTTTCGACCCAATCTCTAACCAATTTCTCATTCATCAGATAACTGACCATTTAAAACCTTAAACACATGATGTAATCGAGCTTCCAAATTAACATGTCATCCCAACGTCCTCAATTTCAAAGTCTTGAAACTTTAATTTTAACTCATTTACTCTAACTGCACATTTCAAAACCTTGCATATGTTGTTTGGAGTCCACACCTTACTTTTGAACCCACTTCCCGCAACTTTAGTTCTAAGATTGAGCATATCCTATTCACAACGTCCTTTTACTTTGTCTATTTCTAGCAACCAGTTGCTTGAGGCAACTCTCCCACAATTGACATCCTCTTCCATTCACATTACGACGTTAGAATCCCAACTTCTTTTGGCTTCTTCCAGCTTATCTTTGAGAATTTCATCTAGGTCTTGAACCTCCTAACCACCCTTACACTTCCTACACCTCCAACTCTAGTTTCGTAGTTCAGCTTATCTGTTAGCTCTGATAGCTCTTACCAACATTGAATGTCTACTCACTAACCCTTCCATGATTGATTTAAAATTTCTTACCCAATTCCGAATCCAAGGCTCCACTGACCTCACATCCGGTCCTTTAAGCAAACTAAACAACTTCCTCTGAATGGTGACTGCTCATCTCATGGCTTTCTTCGTGACTTAGGAAGATCGAGAATAAAACAATTTCAGTTGAAATTTTTCAAATCATTTCCTTTCATTAAAATCACTTTCAAAATCTCAACCAATTTAAAACTTGAAAACCCTTAGAATGCCAGTACTGCATCGATGTCCCGTCTTCTCCATTAAGAGGGTAGCTAATTCCCTAGAAGAGAAAACAGATCACCTATGCATCTGAAGCAACCATGATCTGTTACCACTTGTAATACCCGTCCTGAACTACTATGGTCGAACCCATTGGTTAGACCGTGAATCAGGCGTCACGGTTAAAATACAAATCAAAATCATCAAAATAATATTAAATCACAATAAAAATAATTTAAAAAACAACACTAAGCGGAAGCTTCCATAATTCAAAACCAAATCCAATTCACAATTATTATTCCAAATACATTACTCAACCCAATTACAAACCAATCTTTATAATCATAGATATAAAAACCCAACCCAAGAGTGTCAACTAAAGTGAAAACAACAAAGAAATCCCCAAGTCCTCGATCACCGTCTTCATCCATCTACTCAACTCCTCTGCTATCAACTGCTGATCCAAGCTCTGCTCACCAACTACTTCTAACTCAGAAAGGGGAAACTAAGAGGGGACCAGTTTCCTCTTGAAATTGAGTGAACCCACAAGGACCAACTATGCGTCGAACTAATCCTTAGGGGGCCTCCCAACCCCTCAACAACTCAACTACAACAGGAGATCAAATCTTATGTCTAACCAATTATTATCCCTAGTAATATTGCTAGATGATGAACACAAGTCTCTAGCACCCTATCATGCACATAATCTCATCAATAACCACATCAGTAATTCGTGAAAACATTACACCACTCACCAATTCATACTTATCATCCCTAAGAAGTCTAGGTTATCAAATTGGCGCGGTTCTCTATACTAGCATTCATCATCTCAATAATATCAACAATTCATACTAGCATTCATCAATTCTCAAAATCAGAAATACATCAACAATAATAGACACAATATCATCATCACATCCAATCCCCATTTCACAGCTCAATGATCAAATTCATGCACAACCATCAACAGATGCATCAACAAATTATAATCAACCAAGACCATATTTCAGGCACAACACACACATTCAATTAAGGCACGTGATAATTCAATTCTATGTGTGTATTAAGGTGCCAAGGAGTTTATCCCATACCACCCCTGATGGCTCACATACGCACCCCCAACTGCAAAAGGGGGTCCCACAGACTCATCCTCAACAACAGAAGAGGATCCATGGCCAACACTCACAATCATCTCATTAGGGAGTGCATAACATCTCAATGCATTTAGGGGGCACTACAGGCTCCTTTCGATTCTACAGTATTTCACATTCACAATCAACACTTCAATTTCAATTTCACCACTTATCTAACCACGATTCCCAATTCATCAAGTTCAACCACAATACCACATTCCCATCTATCTCAACACCTGATACCACAACACCACACTCATCAAAATACATATTCATTATTTCACATAACACTTGGGTAAACAACAAGCCTCACCGACCACCCCACCTGCAGAAACAACGGGAACATGGGTAGTCTTCTCATGAGGTCTAGGGCTACCCACCTATTCATCCTTCATAGGATGACCCTTCATTGGGATCATTCTCCTACAACCAAAATTCACAACATGATATACAAACTAGCAGTTAGTGACCAATAATGCAATCTAACCTAAACTTTGATATTGGTCCACAAAGTTCCATTTTAGATCAAAGGGTCACTTATCTTTCAATAGGTCACGATTTTCTCGTTAATATTTCTAAGGGTGTGAATGAGTCACCTTCTTCACCCATCTTCCCCGACGAGTATATGTTTTCATTACAGAAATACGGCGAAAGCAACCAAGAATTTCTCCCATCACTTAAAACATCCCCAATGTCATCTTCCTCTATACGCTCCTCACTCAAAATGGTCATCACCGTCGCCACCACCAAGTTGACTATTATCAACACAGTGAACGCGAAAAAAGCCCGAGAATACAACTCCTCTCTCGTTCATTGTTCCTATTTCCTTAAACCAACGTTGCCGGTAATATAGCTGAAGGAAACTCTTATCGCCGTTCAACCTAGTGCCGCCAAGCCTCTGTCTCCCTCTCTCCGACGCCACCATCCTCTATCTTCAAAGGTTGTTCCAGAATCACATGTGGAAAAATGCTATGCATCCTTTCTGTAGCAACTTGTGAGTTTTCAAAGCTTACAAGAAAGGTAGCTTGCACTCCCTTCCTTGTTTCAACCCTTTTAAGATCACTTCGTCTTTAGCACCTAACAGCAACTTAACCTCCTTGTGTCTACAATCAACCATTTCTCTGTGCCTTGCTAGTCAATTCATACCCAAGATGAGATCAAACTCATTAAAGGGTAACGACATCAAGTCAGCTTCAAAGACTCTCCTGTCTATATGTAATCTTAAACCCAAAAAGATGAAGTCCACTGTTAAAGTTCTCCCAACTGGAGTACTTACTCTGAACACCATATCCAAACTATGATGTGACTATTTTCCATGCATTTTAGACCTATTTTAGCCTAGGAATCTCCCGTTTTGATCTTGAATTGCCATGCTTTTTGTGCTTTTATAGATGTTTTGTGCAAAGTGTCCTTTTGTTATCCGGAAGCCATTTTGGGGCCAAATTTGTGGTTTATCAGAGTTTTCTCTGTGCATTTTCAGGCCTTGGCAATGTAGTACGGATGGAAAGGAGTGCATAGGAGCAAACGAGAGGTCAATCAGAGCTAAGACGGAGGAGTTAAGGCCGAAGCAAACTCAGGATTTCTGCACCCAACTCTACTGAAGTTCTCGCCGAGGAGTTTTCGGATATCGACTTCCAGGAGGTGTGAATTGGATTCTAAAGAAGTTCTCGATGATAACTTTCAAAGTTCTTGCTGAAAACTCTACTCTTTTCCAGCAGATATATAAGTAGTTGCGACTCGGCGAGAAGGGGGGATTGGATCGATACACTCGTTCGACGAACACAGAGAAACACTCAGCCATCCGCCTCTCTCTCTCGATCATCCTCCATCCCAACCTAAGAGCTAAGTGAAGATCAAATCAAAGTGAAGGAAGCTAAGGAAAGAAGTCTTACCTTGGAGAAGAGCTTGAAGTGCAAGGCTAGAAGATCATCCATGGAAGCTAGGGTTTTCCTCTCCTCTTTAATTCAGGTTTCTTCCATGGCTAGGCTAGGATAGACTTAGGGTTTAGCTTAGTGAGGGATGACCAAGCTAGGATAGAGAGATGATTGATTGAATTGAGTCTTATATATGTCTATGTGTAATGAATTGGTTTCTTACCTTGTGCTTGATTGCCATGTGAGCTTGATTGTTTCTATGGTACGTTTTAATATCATTTGATGTATGATAATTGTTGAATGATGTTGATCTAAGGTGTAGGGATTGTAATTGATTGATTTGAGAGATTGGATTGTTCAGTTGCAACCATGTTTCATTTGATTTCTTTGTTGACATTTCTTCAAACACTTGGCATGCATATGGTTTTACATTCATTTAGTAGTTGAAAGACCTATTGATTGTTAACCTTATGTTCTGTGATTGACGTGAGAGTGTTTTGCATCATTGTCATGTGTTAGAAGTTGCTGATTAGGATTTTAGGTGAATGAGCATTACATTGAGCTAGTTTAAAACACTCCATTCCTTTGTTCGTATAGCGAGAGCATAGTTCATATGGTCTAGGAGTAATGAGTCGATTGTGCGAGAGTTCATTGATTCTATAAAAGTGTTTTGCATAGCCTATGAATTAAACATTGATGTTTGTGACTCAATCTATCTTTCATTGCTCTTGAGCTTGAGAAACTCCCTTGCTAAGTTGACCTTCCTCTCTCTTGTTTGACCCTCAACTTTCCTTGTTTAATCTTTGTTTACTTGCTTGTTTAGTTTATGTTTTTGAATCATTGTTATCAAACCAAATCTCAATTTAAATGTTTAGACCATCCATGAATAGTGTGAGTAGTGGCCATTGAGAGAACCCCGTGGAAATACGACCTTGATAGTTGTGAGTTAATTACTTACACGTCAAGTTTTTGGCGCCGTTGCCGGGGACCTTCCTCAATCCTAAGAAAGCATTTAGTAGTGGAACGATCTATTCACTTCCTTCCAATTTAGTTTTTGCTTCCTTGTTACTTTTTGTTTGGTTTTGTTATCCCACATTGTCATATTACTTGGGTGTGTTTGTTGTGCTTTTGTGTAGGTATCTTGTGCTAGTGCATGAGGCGTATCACTCGTCTTCAAGCACGACTTCAAGGTCTTGCACAAGTGATTGAGCTACCAAGCTTCTCTCCCCCCTCATTTGGTTCATAGCGCCACACGCAACAACATGTCCCACCACGAAGATGAGGACAACCATTCAGAACACTCCCACCATACCAATGATGATGATCACTCACAAAGGGGTGCAAGGCGTACCTTGGCGGACTATGCTCGTCCTACTCTTGAAGGGACCGCCTCTAGCATTGTTCGACGACCCATCAATGCTAGGAACTTTGAGCTCAAGCCTAACATGATCCAAATGGTTCAAAATGGAGTGGTTTTCAATGGCATTGATGGTGAATGCCCATCTAGGCATCTCAAGGACTTCTTGGAGATATGTGACACGGTGAAGAATGACCAAGTGCATCCGGATTGTGTGAGACTCTGAATTTTCCCTTTATCACTCAAAAGGAGAGCCAAGACATGGTTGGAAAACCAACCGAGTAGAGCCTTCACTACATGGAAGGGTCTAGCCGAAGCTTTTCTCGAAGAATTCTTTCCTCCTTATATGACGGATGCAATCCGAGACCGCATCAACCACTTTACACAACATAATGGTGAGCTCTTCCATGAGACTTGGAATCGGTTCCAAGCTCTTCTTTGGTCTTGTCCTCACCACAACACCGCCGAATGGACCTTGGCAGACATCTTTGCTAGATCCCTTGATTTTGAGAATACAAGGATGATCAATCAAGCCGCCGGAGGTGACTTAAGGATGCTCACTCCTAGAGATGCTCTAGAACTCTTCGCGGAGATGGCCAACAAGACAAGGAGTTGGTCACGACAACAACCTCCTAAGTCTAAGTATGGAAGCGACACTCATTATGATTCTCGGGCCGTAAGTGTTGATGCACCAAAGGATTCGTCTAGTTATAGGAAGAAGCCGAAGCTACCGGGGCACCGTGATGAAGATGATCCCATGATAGCTCTCCTTATGTCCAAGATTGATGCCATGGCCTCTCAAGTAAGCAATCTTAGTATGCCTAAGTCATCTCATTTAGGTAATCCACCGGTTGCTTCGGTGTTTTGTTGTGAGTGTTGTGGAGGCCAAGGCCATTTTGTCAATGCTTGCCCTTCCGCTACTTCTAAGCCTAACCAAGGTGACTATGTTGAGGAAGTTGACTTTGTGCAAGGCCAAGGATTTTATGGAAACTTCAACCCTCAAGGGAATTATCAAGGGGGTAACTACAACCGCCCTTGGAACCAAGGAGGTGGTTACAACAAGCCTAACCAAGGTACCAAGGCCAAGGTAATCAAGGTGGTGGTTATAACAAGAGTTACAACCAAGGTAATCAAGGAGGATTTCAAGGCTATAAAGGGTACAATCGAGGCAACCAATAGGCTCAAGGGGGGAATCAAAGTCAAGGCAACCATGGAGGAAACCAATGAAACCAAGGTGGTAACCAAAATCAAGGTAACCAAGGTGGTGAGCAAGGTTCTAACCCACCGAGGATGTATAACCATAAGGGTAGTGGACCACCCGGTTTCAACAAACCGCCTCAAAACAAATAAGGTGGATCTTCAACATCCCAAGAGGACACCAATGCGGCTATCTTCCAACTCTTTAAGAATCAACAAGCTTCCATCTCCAACTTAGCAACCCAGTTGGGTCATGTTGCCAAGGCACTCTCGGAGAGACCTAAAGGTAGTCTACCCGCCAATATCGAGGTCAATCCCAAGGGCACCAAAGAGCTTATGATGGTAACATTGAGGAGTGGTAAGCAAATCCAAGATGCCACACCTAAGGTGGTAAGTGCTCAAAATGATGATTTTGTTTTGGTGGAAGATGTTGACTCCGATGATGACACAGATAAGATTGAAGTTACAGATAAAGGATCCAAGGCTAATAAAGTTCCTAAGTCTACCAATAAGGTTGGGTCTCAAGAGGCTACGACGAGTGCTAATCCGGTCTTTCCTCTCGCAATGGTTGTGCCTCCGTACAAGCCTAAGCCACCTTATCTGTCTTGCTTGAAGACGGATTCCATGGAGAAGGATTTCAAATGGTTTGTTGAGATTCTTGACAAGGTACAATTCACAATGCCTTTTGGGGAAGCAATCACTAAGATGCCTCAATATGCGAAGTTCATGAAAGAGATCTTCAGCAAGAAACGCAAGCTTACGGATGTGACTTCGGCAAATCTCAATGAACAATGCTTCGCTATTCTCTCTAAGAGGCCACCGGAAAAGGTTAAGGTTCCAGGTAGCTTTACTATTCCTTGCAATATTGGTGAGCATGCAATAAGTAAAGGCTTGGCTGATTTGGGTGCTAGTATCAATGTTATGCCATATTGCATGTTTAAGAAGCTAGGCATAGGGCAACTAAAACCAACCCTCATGAATGTTCAATTAGGGAATAAATCCATAAAATCTCATCGTGGTATTGTTGAAGATGTGTTGGTTAAGGTTGGTGCTTTTGAATTCCTTGTGGATTTTGTTATTCTCGATGCTATGGGTAATACCGATGTGCCTTTGATTCTAGGACGACCTTTCTTAGCAACTCCTCGTGTTTTGATTGATGTCTATGGTGGTAGACTTACGCTTAGAGTTGATAATGAATGCATGGTTTTTGACCGCTCGAGTGGCATGGAGTTCACTTTGTCTTATGCTCCTCACCATGATCCTAAGAATCCACATGAGTTTACTTCGGCTACTAATAGTACTAACCTTGTTCGTCATAGTCTTGCGGAGTTGTTTGCACTTAGTGATGTGCAGGAGAAAACTGAGGAAGTAAAGGATGCTCCAACTCTCGTGCTCCCAAAGACACCACCTAAGGCTAAGAAGAAAGGCGTGAAGAAGCCACCCGAGAAGGGTAAGGAAGCCGCACAAATTGGTGAGTCGAGCAAGACTAAGAAATCACCTGATGAGAGGATCAACTCCAAGTGGTTTGGCCCCTTGTCCATTGCTCCCACTTCATCATCCGGGAAATCCGAGCTCATTTCTCCCGAAGTCGGTAAGGTTCAATTCAAGTTCCGTGTGCCATGCGAAGGTAATGACATCGACTTCAAAGAGGTAATGAGTTGGGATGGTTTTACTTAGCTTGTCCTTGTATTTTGTCAAGCTAGAGACGTTAACCAAACGTTTCTCGGGAGGCAACCCGAGTGTTTTTCATTCATTTTCTTCTTGTTTTGTTTGCTTATTTGTGTGTTTTGTGGTGTTCAAGGTCCTTGAGTTGTTGTGGTATTCTTTGTGGTCTCTTCGTTGTTGAAATTATGAAGTTCGGGGGTCCGTTTTGAGTCATTTTGACCGGGTTTAGGTCATTGTTTGAAGTTTGAGAAAGTTGATTTTGGGCTGCAGTGGGTGTGCACACCGTGCACCCTAGCACGCCATGCAGGTTGTTTGCCGTGCACAGTGCACGGGTGGTGCACGAGGTGTACAGGAAGATTCTAAATTTTTTCTGTTAATGTTCTCGTCGAATACTTTTAAGATTCTCAGCGAGAACTTGTGTTGTAATTGGTCTATTTGTTGCTTGTGTTCAAAGTGTTTTTTTGGCGAGAACTTTTAAAGTTCTCGCCGAGAACTTGTGTTGTTTCAGACTCAGCGGTTTTCAGGCTATTCTCGGCGAGAACTCTCCTGTGTCTCACCGAGAACTTTTTCTTGTGTTTGATTTCTTGCCCTGAATGTACTTTGGATCTACTGGTTTCTATTCTTGTTGCAGATTGTATCGAGTTCGGGGTACGACATTATCTTCCGGCACCGACAGGACCGCTCTTATGAACCGATTTCACCATAGTGAGCTTTCCGAGACCACACCTCCTCTTGTGACTTTTGTTTTTGTTTCTTTTTCTGTTTTCTTGCGTGTGCGTTGGTTGTTCGTGACCATAGACTAATCATTGCTCACATTGGCTCTATTATTTTGGTTTAGTACACTATGGAAGTACTTGGTTGTGGTCTCCCATGTTTTTTTGCAGGAACTCATGAGTCAGACCCTCGTCCTGAGTAGGTTGCTTAACTTAGTCTCCTCTCCGACTTCTCTTCTTCACCGCACGGTATATTCGTTCCACCTTACCCTCTCTCTCTTGATCACTGAGGACAATGCTCGTTCTAGTCGTAGGGAGAATTTGAGGTTTGGTGTGATTGTTTGTCGGTAGAAGTAGAATGTTGTTCTTTGATGGTGTGCATGTGCTTGATTGAATTCCAAATTCCTCTAGTGTAGAATCATTCGGTTCTTGACCTTTGGTGTTTAATTGACTTCAAGCTTTCACAATGTCGTTTAGGCTGTTCCACTTAGAACCTATAACCAGAATGTTGGCACGAATGTCAAATGAGTCTAGGCCAGAACAAAGATTGGATCACTCTTGTAGTTTGAATTGATTGACGTGATACTTGTTTAAAACTGTTCGATATCACCGTTCTAAGATGATAAAGTCAATTAGAATTTTACCACATTTAGCCAAAAAGCCTACCTGAATCATTTTCCTATAGGATAACCCCATTTGAGCTTTGTCCTGTTTGTTGGATTATACACATTTTCAGCCTTACTCCATGTTTTTCATCACCTTTTTGATCCCTCGTGATTGTGGCTTGAGATTAGACGGAAGTCCAATTCAAAATCTTTTGTGGAAGTTATAAATGGCTAAGGATCAAGTGGCTAATGTGTGAAGAAAGGTTTATGTGTGAAGAAAGTATTCAAGTTACTCAAATTCTTGAAGTGCCGAAAGAAAAGCTAGGCAAGCTCGACACCTAAGTGAAGTGTAGGGTTGAGCACTAGCATAGGCAAAGACTGCAAGCTAGGCATGTCCAACACCTAAGTGAAGTGTTTGGATCGAGCACTAGTATGCAGTAAGTAAATGGTGGAAGAAAAGTCTTGGAAGATGTCTTTGTGAAAGAAATCCTAGCTTGAGCGTGTAAAGTGCAGATCTAGAGGCGGATGAAGTCGAGTTGATAGCCACGTCACGATCACCCACCAATCCCCAAATGTTTCCTACCTCCACCTAATCCGCATCATTTCCCGAGTTTAAGACCTTTTGATTAGAGTTGGTGTTATCGTAGCTAGATACTTTGTGATCAATCTACTTTCGTAAAGAACTGTGTTCTAATTTACTACTACTTGAAGTGTGCAAAAAATAGTGAGGTCTAGACTCGTTTGGTTGACGTTCTTGCATGAGTAGGTTAAGTTTGTTCGTGGAACAGTCTAAGCCAAATTGTTAATGCTTGAATCTCAATGTGACCGATCTTGTCATTTGTGAACTTGGATGTTGTCTAATTCATTTGCTTGAGGAGAAGCAAAAGCTTAGTCATAGGGGAGTTTGATGTGATTATTTGTCATGCATTTTTAGATCTATGTTTAGCCTAAGAATATCCCGTTTTGATCTTGATTTGCCATGCTTTTTGTGCTTTTATAGATGTTTTGTGCAAAGTGTCCTTTTGTTATCCGGAAGCCACTTTGGGGCCAACTTCGTTGTCTATCGGAGTTTTCTCTATGAATTTTTAGACCTTGACGATGTAGTACGGGTGGCAAGGAGCGCATAGGAGCAAACGGGAGGTCAATCGGAGCTAAGACAGAAGAGTTAAGGCCGAAGCAAACTCATGATTTCTGTACCCAACTCTACTGAAGTTCTCGCCGAGGACTTTTCAGATATCGACTTCCAGGAGGTGTGCATTGGATTTCTAAAGAAGTTCTCACCAAAAACTCTGCTCTTTTCCAGCAGATATATAAGTAGTCGCGACTCGGCGAGAAGGGGGGATTGGATTCGATACACTCGTTCGACGAGCACAGAGCAACACTCAGCCATCCGCCTCTCTCTCTCTCGATCATCCTCCATCCCAACCTAAGATCTAAGTGAAGATCAAATCAAAGTGAAGGAAGCTAAGGATAGAAGTCTTACCTTGGAGAAGAGCTTGAAGTGCAAGGCTAGAAGATCATCCATGGAAGCTAGGGTGTTCCTCTCTTCTTCAATTCAGGTTTCTTCAATGGCTAGGCTAGGCTAGACTTAGGATTTAGCTTAGTGAGGGATGACCAAGCTAGTATAGAGAGATGATTGATTGAATTGATTCTTTCATATGTCTATGTGTAATGAATTGGTTTCTTACCTTGTGCTTGATTGCCATGTGAGCTTGATTGTTTCTATGGTACGTTTTAATATCATTTGATGTATGATAATTGTTGAATGATGTTGATCTAAGGTGTAGGGATTGTAATTGATTGATTTGAGAGATTGGATTGTTCAGTTGCAACCATGTTTCATTTGATTTCTTTGTTGACATTTCTTCAAACACTTGGCATGCATATGGTTTTACATTCATTTAGTAGTTGAAAGACCTATTGATTGTTAACCTTATGTTCTGTGATTGACGTGAGAGTGTTTTGCATCATTGTCATGTGTTAGAAGTTGCTGATTAGGATTTTAGGTGAATGAGCATTACATTGAGCTAGTTTAAAACACTCCATTCCTTTGTTCGTATAGCGAGAGCATAGTTCATATGGTCTAGGAGTAATGAGTCGATTGTGCGAGAGTTCATTGATTCTATAAAAGTGTTTTGCATAGCCTATGAATTAAACATTGATGTTTGTGACTCAATCTATCTTTCATTGCTCTTGAGCTTGAGAAACTCCCTTGCTAAGTTGACCTTCCTCTCTCTTGTTTGACCCTCAACTTTCCTTGTTTAATCTTTGTTTACTTGCTTGTTTAGTTTATGTTTTTGAATCATTGTTATCAAACCAAATCTCAATTTAAATGTTTAGACCATCCATGAATAGTGTGAGTAGTGGCCATTGAGAGAACCCCGTGGAAATACGACCTTGATAGTTGTGAGTTAATTACTTACACGTCAAGTTTTTGGCGCCGTTGCCGGGGACCTTCCTCAATCCTAAGAAAGCATTTAGTAGTGGAACGATCTATTCACTTCCTTCCAATTTAGTTTTTGCTTCCTTGTTACTTTTTGTTTGGTTTTGTTATCCCACATTGTCATATTACTTGGGTGTGTTTGTTGTGCTTTTGTGTAGGTATCTTGTGCTAGTGCATGAGGCGTATCACTCGTCTTCAAGCACGACTTCAAGGTCTTGCACAAGTGATTGAGCTACCAAGCTTCTCTCCCCCTCATTTGGTTCATAGCGCCACACGCAACAACATGTCCCACCACGAAGATGAGGACAACCATTCAGAACACTCCCACCATACCAATGATGATGATCACTCACAAAGGGGTGCAAGGCGTACCTTGGCGGACTATGCTCGTCCTACTCTTGAAGGGACCGCCTCTAGCATTGTTCGACGACCCATCAATGCTAGGAACTTTGAGCTCAAGCCTAACATGATCCAAATGGTTCAAAATGGAGTGGTTTTCAATGGCATTGATGGTGAATGCCCATCTAGGCATCTCAAGGACTTCTTGGAGATATGTGACACGGTGAAGAATGACCAAGTGCATCCGGATTGTGTGAGACTCTGAATTTTCCCTTTATCACTCAAAAGGAGAGCCAAGACATGGTTGGAAAACCAACCGAGTAGTGCCTTCACTACATGGAAGGGTCTAGCCGAAGCTTTTCTCGAAGAATTCTTTCCTCCTTATATGACGGATGCAATCCGAGACCGCATCAACCACTTTACACAACATAATGGTGAGCTCTTCCATGAGACTTGGAATCGGTTCCAAGCTCTTCTTTGGTCTTGTCCTCACCACAACACCGCCGAATGGACCTTGGCAGACATCTTTGCTAGATCCCTTGATTTTGAGAATACAAGGATGATCAATCAAGCCGCCGGAGGTGACTTAAGGATGCTCACTCCTAGAGATGCTCTAGAACTCTTCGCGGAGATGGCCAACAAGACAAGGAGTTGGTCACGACAACAACCTCCTAAGTCTAAGTATGGAAGCGACACTCATTATGATTCTCGGGCCGTAAGTGTTGATGCACCAAAGGATTCGTCTAGTTATAGGAAGAAGCCGAAGCTACCGGGGCACCGTGATGAAGATGATCCCATGATAGCTCTCCTTATGTCCAAGATTGATGCCATGGCCTCTCAAGTAAGCAATCTTAGTATGCCTAAGTCATCTCATTTAGGTAATCCACCGGTTGCTTCGGTGTTTTGTTGTGAGTGTTGTGGAGGCCAAGGCCATTTTGTCAATGCTTGCCCTTCCGCTACTTCTAAGCCTAACCAAGGTGACTATGTTGAGGAAGTTGACTTTGTGCAAGGCCAAGGATTTTATGGAAACTTCAACCCTCAAGGGAATTATCAAGGGGGTAACTACAACCGCCCTTGGAACCAAGGAGGTGGTTACAACAAGCCTAACCAAGGTACCAAGGCCAAGGTAATCAAGGTGGTGGTTATAACAAGAGTTACAACCAAGGTAATCAAGGAGGATTTCAAGGCTATAAAGGGTACAATCGAGGCAACCAATAGGCTCAAGGGGGGAATCAAAGTCAAGGCAACCATGGAGGAAACCAATGAAACCAAGGTGGTAACCAAAATCAAGGTAACCAAGGTGGTGAGCAAGGTTCTAACCCACCGAGGATGTATAACCATAAGGGTAGTGGACCACCCGGTTTCAACAAACCGCCTCAAAACAAATAAGGTGGATCTTCAACATCCCAAGAGGACACCAATGCGGCTATCTTCCAACTCTTTAAGAATCAACAAGCTTCCATCTCCAACTTAGCAACCCAGTTGGGTCATGTTGCCAAGGCACTCTCGGAGAGACCTAAAGGTAGTCTACCCGCCAATATCGAGGTCAATCCCAAGGGCACCAAAGAGCTTATGATGGTAACATTGAGGAGTGGTAAGCAAATCCAAGATGCCACACCTAAGGTGGTAAGTGCTCAAAATGATGATTTTGTTTTGGTGGAAGATGTTGACTCCGATGATGACACAGATAAGATTGAAGTTACAGATAAAGGATCCAAGGCTAATAAAGTTCCTAAGTCTACCAATAAGGTTGGGTCTCAAGAGGCTACGACGAGTGCTAATCCGGTCTTTCCTCTCGCAATGGTTGTGCCTCCGTACAAGCCTAAGCCACCTTATCTGTCTTGCTTGAAGACGGATTCCATGGAGAAGGATTTCAAATGGTTTGTTGAGATTCTTGACAAGGTACAATTCACAATGCCTTTTGGGGAAGCAATCACTAAGATGCCTCAATATGCGAAGTTCATGAAAGAGATCTTCAGCAAGAAACGCAAGCTTACGGATGTGACTTCGGCAAATCTCAATGAACAATGCTTCGCTATTCTCTCTAAGAGGCCACCGGAAAAGGTTAAGGTTCCAGGTAGCTTTACTATTCCTTGCAATATTGGTGAGCATGCAATAAGTAAAGGCTTGGCTGATTTGGGTGCTAGTATCAATGTTATGCCATATTGCATGTTTAAGAAGCTAGGCATAGGGCAACTAAAACCAACCCTCATGAATGTTCAATTAGGGAATAAATCCATAAAATCTCATCGTGGTATTGTTGAAGATGTGTTGGTTAAGGTTGGTGCTTTTGAATTCCTTGTGGATTTTGTTATTCTCGATGCTATGGGTAATACCGATGTGCCTTTGATTCTAGGACGACCTTTCTTAGCAACTCCTCGTGTTTTGATTGATGTCTATGGTGGTAGACTTACGCTTAGAGTTGATAATGAATGCATGGTTTTTGACCGCTCGAGTGGCATGGAGTTCACTTTGTCTTATGCTACTCACCATGATCCTAAGAATCCACATGAGTTTACTTCGGCTACTAATAGTACTAACCTTGTTCGTCATAGTCTTGCGGAGTTGTTTGCACTTAGTGATGTGCAGGAGAAAACTGAGGAAGTAAAGGATGCTCCAACTCTCGTGCTCCCAAAGACACCACCTAAGGCTAAGAAGAAAGGCGTGAAGAAGCCACCCGAGAAGGGTAAGGAAGCCGCACAAATTGGTGAGTCGAGCAAGACTAAGAAATCACCTGATGAGAGGATCAACTCCAAGTGGTTTGGCCCCTTGTCCATTGCTCCCACTTCATCATCCGGGAAATCCGAGCTCATTTCTCCCGAAGTCGGTAAGGTTCAATTCAAGTTCCGTGTGCCATGCGAAGGTAATGACATCGACTTCAAAGAGGTAATGAGTTGGGATGGTTTTACTTAGCTTGTCCTTGTATTTTGTCAAGCTAGAGACGTTAACCAAACGTTTCTCGGGAGGCAACCCGAGTGTTTTTCATTCATTTTCTTCTTGTTTTGTTTGCTTATTTGTGTGTTTTGTGGTGTTCAAGGTCCTTGAGTTGTTGTGGTATTCTTTGTGGTCTCTTCGTTGTTGAAATTATGAAGTTCGGGGGTCCGTTTTGAGTCATTTTGACCGGGTTTAGGTCATTGTTTGAAGTTTGAGAAAGTTGATTTTGGGCTGCAGTGGGTGTGCACACCGTGCACCCTAGCACGCCATGCAGGTTGTTTGCCGTGCACAGTGCACGGGTGGTGCACGAGGTGTACAGGAAGATTCTAAATTTTTTCTGTTAATGTTCTCGTCGAATACTTTTAAGATTCTCAGCGAGAACTTGTGTTGTAATTGGTCTATTTGTTGCTTGTGTTCAAAGTGTTTTTTTGGCGAGAACTTTTAAAGTTCTCGCCGAGAACTTGTGTTGTTTCAGACTCAGCGGTTTTCAGGCTATTCTCGGCGAGAACTCTCCTGTGTCTCACCGAGAACTTTTTCTTGTGTTTGATTTCTTGCCCTGAATGTACTTTGGATCTACTGGTTTCTATTCTTGTTGCAGATTGTATCGAGTTCGGGGTACGACATTATCTTCCGGCACCGACAGGACCGCTCTTATGAACCGATTTCACCATAGTGAGCTTTCCGAGACCACACCTCCTCTTGTGACTTTTGTTTTTGTTTCTTTTTCTGTTTTCTTGCGTGTGCGTTGGTTGTTCGTGACCATAGACTAATCATTGCTCACATTGGCTCTATTATTTTGGTTTAGTACACTATGGAAGTACTTGGTTGTGGTCTCCCATGTTTTTTTGCAGGAACTCATGAGTCAGACCCTCGTCCTGAGTAGGTTGCTTAACTTAGTCTCCTCTCCGACTTCTCTTCTTCACCGCACGGTATATTCGTTCCACCTTACCCTCTCTCTCTTGATCACTGAGGACAATGCTCGTTCTAGTCGTAGGGAGAATTTGAGGTTTGGTGTGATTGTTTGTCGGTAGAAGTAGAATGTTGTTCTTTGATGGTGTGCATGTGCTTGATTGAATTCCAAATTCCTCTAGTGTAGAATCATTCGGTTCTTGACCTTTGGTGTTTAATTGACTTCAAGCTTTCACAATGTCGTTTAGGCTGTTCCACTTAGAACCTATAACCAGAATGTTGGCACGAATGTCAAATGAGTCTAGGCCAGAACAAAGATTGGATCACTCTTGTAGTTTGAATTGATTGACGTGATACTTGTTTAAAACTGTTCGATATCACCGTTCTAAGATGATAAAGTCAATTAGAATTTTACCACATTTAGCCAAAAAGCCTACCTGAATCATTTTCCTATAGGATAACCCCATTTGAGCTTTGTCCTGTTTGTTGGATTATACACATTTTCAGCCTTACTCCATGTTTTTTCATCACCTTTTTGATCCCTCGTGATTGTGGCTTGAGATTAGACGGAAGTCCAATTCAAAATCTTTTGTGGAAGTTATAAATGGCTAAGGATCAAGTGGCTAATGTGTGAAGAAAGGTTTATGTGTGAAGAAAGTATTCAAGTTACTCAAATTCTTGAAGTGCCGAAAGAAAAGCTAGGCAAGCTCGACACCTAAGTGAAGTGTAGGGTTGAGCACTAGCATAGGCAAAGACTGCAAGCTAGGCATGTCCAACACCTAAGTGAAGTGTTTGGATCGAGCACTAGTATGCAGTAAGTAAATGGTGGAAGAAAAGTCTTGGAAGATGTCTTTGTGAAAGAAATCCTAGCTTGAGCGTGTAAAGTGCAGATCTAGAGGCGGATGAAGTCGAGTTGATAGCCACGTCACGATCACCCACCAATCCCCAAATGTTTCCTACCTCCACCTAATCCGCATCATTTCCCGAGTTTAAGACCTTTTGATTAGAGTTGGTGTTATCGTAGCTAGATACTTTGTGATCAATCTACTTTCGTAAAGAACTGTGTTCTAATTTACTACTACTTGAAGTGTGCAAAAAATAGTGAGGTCTAGACTCGTTTGGTTGACGTTCTTGCATGAGTAGGTTAAGTTTGTTCGTGGAACAGTCTAAGCCAAATTGTTAATGCTTGAATCTCAATGTGACCGATCTTGTCATTTGTGAACTTGGATGTTGTCTAATTCATTTGCTTGAGGAGAAGCAAAAGCTTAGTCATAGGGGAGTTTGATGTGATTATTTGTCATGCATTTTTAGATCTATGTTTAGCCTAAGAATATCCCGTTTTGATCTTGATTTGCCATGCTTTTTGTGCTTTTATAGATGTTTTGTGCAAAGTGTCCTTTTGTTATCCGGAAGCCACTTTGGGGCCAACTTCGTTGTCTATCGGAGTTTTCTCTATGAATTTTTAGACCTTGACGATGTAGTACGGGTGGCAAGGAGCGCATAGGAGCAAACGGGAGGTCAATCGGAGCTAAGACAGAAGAGTTAAGGCCGAAGCAAACTCATGATTTCTGTACCCAACTCTACTGAAGTTCTCGCCGAGGACTTTTCAGATATCGACTTCCAGGAGGTGTGCATTGGATTTCTAAAGAAGTTCTCACCAAAAACTCTGCTCTTTTCCAGCAGATATATAAGTAGTCGCGACTCGGCGAGAAGGGGGGATTGGATTCGATACACTCGTTCGACGAGCACAGAGCAACACTCAGCCATCCGCCTCTCTCTCTCTCGATCATCCTCCATCCCAACCTAAGATCTAAGTGAAGATCAAATCAAAGTGAAGGAAGCTAAGGATAGAAGTCTTACCTTGGAGAAGAGCTTGAAGTGCAAGGCTAGAAGATCATCCATGGAAGCTAGGGTGTTCCTCTCTTCTTCAATTCAGGTTTCTTCCATGGCTAGGCTAGGCTAGACTTAGGATTTAGCTTAGTGAGGGATGACCAAGCTAGTATAGAGAGATGATTGATTGAATTGATTCTTTCATATGTCTATGTGTAATGAATTGGTTCCTTACCTTGTGCTTGATTGCCATGTGAGCTTGATTGTTTCTATGGTACATTTTAATGTCATTTGATGTTTGAGAATCGTGGAATGATGTTGATCTAAGGTGTAGGAATTGTAATTGATTGATTTGAGAGATTGGATTGTTCAATTGCAACCATGTACCATTTGAATTCTTTGTTGACATTTCTTCAAACACTTGGAATGCATATGGTTTTACATTCATTTAGTAGTTGAAAGACCTATTGATTGTTAACCTTATGTTCTATGATTTACATGAGAGTGTCTTGCATCATTGTCACGTGTTACAAGTTGTTGATTAGGATTTTAGGTGAATGAGCATTACATTGAGCTAGTTTAAAGCACTCCATTCCTTTGTTCGTATAGCGAGAGCATAGTTCATGTGGTCTAGGAGTAGTGAGTCGATTGTGCGAGAGTTCATTGATTCTATAAAAGTGTTTTGCATGGCCTATGAATTACACATTGATGTTTGTGACTCAATCTATCTTTCATTGCTCTTAAGCTTGAGAAACTCCCTTGCTAAGTTGACCTTCCTCTCTCTTATTTGATCCTCAACTTTCCTTGTTTAATCTTTCTTTACTTGCTTGTTTAATTTATGTTTTTGAATCGTTGTTATGAAACCAAATCTCAATTTAAATGTTTAGACCGTCCATGAATAGTGTGAGTAGTGGCCATTGAGAGAACCTCGTGGAAATACGACCTTGAGTTGTGAGTTAATTACCTACACGTCAAACTACTAGGCCTAACCTTGAGCATAGCAGCTACAGTAGCAGATACAAACGAATGGGTAGAACCCATATAAAATCATGCATAAAGCGAATGCTCAAAGAGATAAACCATACCAGTCACCATGTTTGGAGCCGCTTCAGCTTCAACTCTAATCATAGTAAAGACCCGAGCTTGAACCTCTGAGTTTACTCCTTTTTGTAACCTCTCTCCCAAAGGTTTATTATTGGCCTTCTACTACCTTTATAGCCGCCTCTGAAACCTCCCCCAGACGGAGCTCTACTATGTTGCATCGTTGCTTCAAATGCAGTTCCTCCATTACCTCCACCTCGTTTGGGGCAGTCCCTCTTGAAGTGACTCGGCTTACCACACCAAAAGAACCCTCCAACCAATATTCGACACTCCCTAGGATGGGTTATTCTTCAAGTAACACACGATGGACGCCCGCCACTTGGTGCACCAGTAATTTGTTGTTGACCTTGAGGTGCAGAATGCCTAGTGTACTAGGTGACAACTCCATCAAAATCCATCCTCATTTGTTGAATGGAAAAGAAGGAGCTCCAACTAAGCTATTCGTCTTCCTCTTCTTCTCCTCTTTCCAAGCCTAGCACTCCTTCCTCCACTTATTATCACGCAACACGGCTCTCAAGGCAGCTTCCTTGACATCAACAATCATCCCCATGTCATTGGTCGTGACTCCAACTTGGATTGTTGCATTCAGTCCTTCCAAGAAATGTTGCTTCAACTCTTGCTCCTTCTTCTCTGAAGCTCAACTGTACCAAGTGCTAAGATGCACAAAATTCCGGTAGTATTCTGCAACCGACTTCTCCCTTTGCTTCAGAGTTTGGAACACTGATCTCTTACTTTATTGCAGGTTTCATGCAGGTACTTGTTCCTGAATACTTGCTTGCATCCTTCATACCCGATCGTGTAGGGATCTTCCTCAACAGCCGCCAAATTTGTCCACCACTCCTTAGCATCTCCTCTCATAAGAAAGATGGCATAATATAGCTTCTACTCCTTAGTAGCTTGCATGAAGCCAAATGCATGTTCATTCTCTTTCAACCATTCCATGGCTAGTTGAGAATCCGAGGTGTTCCCCTCGAGTGCCACGCCTCCCATCTTCAAGAGTTGCCGAAATTCAAGCATTGGAGCAGGAGGATCAGCAACTCGAGTATTCATGCTACCAGTGGTGCTGTCTAGATCTCTACAGAAGAACAAAATGTTCAGTTTACCTATTTTCCTTTGACTCACTTTAAATCATTTGAACTTCAAATTCCTTTTGAAAACCCCCCATTTACCCAAAATAGTTTCACAATAAGCAACAAAGACAGAAACCAGGTCTTGAAAAGTTTAGTGCAAAACATGGAGGTGGAATACTAACTCCCCCTATGAGGTTCATGACGCCACGAGAAAGTAAGTAGTACTCCTATGCAGTAGAAAACAAACCAGGCTCTAATACCCTTTCTAACACCCTACCCTGGAAGACTCGGTTAAACCACTGGTTCAACCCATGCATTGAGGATTCTCATAATACAAACTAATACCAAATACTTTGAGAATTCTCAAGAGTTCTAGAGCAGAGTTTAGAGTTCGAAGAGCCAGGAAGAGATCGTGACGCCAACCCTTTCATCTCGAAGACTCAGAGCTAGGATTGCAGATTATCGGAGATCGAAGTTCTGCCGGAGTCGTCTTAATTAGGTTTTTCAGATCCTTTTCTGTTCTTCCTCTGTTCAAGATGAACTCTATATTTGTCTTTGGTCCTTTTGTGAAAAACATGAGTAGCTAAACTCGTACAGCTTAGACTAGATGAACCCTAAATGACCCAGGGCTTTAAAGCGGTCACGGATCGGCGGTGATTAGATTCAAAGTTCAATCAGTTTCTCTTTCATGTTTGATTTGTTCTTCATTGTTCATGTTTCTTGTCTGGATTGATCACCTAGATTAGATTATTGTTAAGCTAAGGATAGAAGCGAACGCTCTCCTTACTTTAAAACATCAAATCGAACAATTAATCTAATCATTGGAGTGTGCCTTTCGTAGGAACCAGTTAGGGTTAATCCACTGCAAGAGTAACTCATAAATCGTTAGTAATTGCACCAGTTAGTTAAGTCATTGCGAGAGGCGACCGTACCCGGGCAGCTAATTAATCTTGGTAGCTAGATCGGATAGAGCGAATGTTTGCCAGTCTTAAACCTAAGGGCAAGGAGTTATGGTGGTGTCTTAGAATTGATTGAACGAGAATCGAAATCCGCTGATCTGTTGATTGCCAATGCTCTGGTGAACGAAGGGGGATTCAAAGTCTAAGCTTGTCTATCATCTTTGCTTAATCAACCAATCTTTCAATCTGTTTCCAGTTTTAATTTTTAATTTCCGTGCATTTCTTAGAATTAGAAGTCGTGGAACTCACACCACGCACAAAGTGTTAAATCTGAGTAATTTGCCTCTATATTTGAGTAGTCAATCATTAGAAGACCCGTGGAATACGATCTACCCTAGCTTCCAGCTTGTAGTATTTGATCACTGTTTTACAGCCCATCAAATTGGCGCCGTTGCCGGGGAGTTCTTTTGATTGTTCGAAAGAAGAACTGGCATCGTATTCTTCTACTTTCCATCTTTCACCTTTCCATCCACTTCGATTTTACACTGGTTGTGTTTGTTTTTGTTATTTGTAGGTTGTTCACAGGTGTATGCACCGCCGCTCTCTCACGCGTTCTGAAACTGCCAAGGACGACAAGACTAAGAGTGTAGAGAGACCAGGCAGTTCTGCTCCACCGAGACAATCACAGATTCCGAAGAGAGGCAGAACCAATCCAGTTCCATCCGTCACTCCGATCATGATCGAGGAACTGAAGGAGAGTTCCTCATCTCCATCTTCACCGTCATCTTCATCCGCTTCATACACCGAGTCACTTTCACCTCCTCCATCTTCTACAATGAATGATCAGTTACCACCACCACCACAACCAGGCGGTCAACCACCACCAGTTGCACCGAAGAGTCTAGCTGACTACAACAAGCCGAGCGCGACTAGCGTTCGATCTTCTATCGCCGTGCCGCGCATTGAAGGAGATCCTGAGTATGAGATCAAGATTCCGTTCTTGACTATGATCTCTAGGAATCTACAGTTTTAAGGCAGGCCACTAGACAATCCGTGCACGCATCTGGCGGACTTCTTTGATTTCTGCAGCACTTTCAAGAATGGGAATCTCGACAAGAACACTCTTTGCTTGAGAGCTTTCCCGTTCTCTCTGAAAGGCGCAGCTAAGAGGTGGATTACTGGCAAACCACCTGGCTACTACACCGACTGGGAGACTCTTGCTCAAGACTTCGTCGAAGAGTACTTCCCTCCTGCCAGAACAACAGCCTTCAAGGACAGCATCGCCAGATTCACTCAGAAGGAAGGAGTAAGCTTATATGAAACTTGGAATCAATTCCAAGAACTTCTCTACAACTGTCCTCATCACGGTTTCGAGCAGAGGCAGTTAGCTGAAATCTTTGCTCGAGGTCTTCGAGAAGAATCTGCCAAATGGGTCAATTCCCTAGCTGAAGGGGATTGCACTACACTTACACCTGAAGCTGCTCTTCTTCATTTCGCGAACTGTGCTTCCAAGTCGAGGAACTGGGAACGACAGTCTGAAGGATCTAGAAGCAAGCTCGATCTCGAAGCAACTATCAAGGCAGAAGTAGAGAAGCATCTGAAGAAGTCTTCTACACCCATCAAGCCGCCGGCAGTCGCTGTCTACGTTGCCGATTAAGAGTGGTGTGGAGCTTGTGCGCATAATGGAGGCCGATGCCAGAATTTTGGTAAAACAGAAGTCTGGTCTGCTGAAGAAGTCAATTTCGTTCAACAGGGCTTTAGCAACAATCAGAACGGTTATGCTGGCTACCGCAATTTCAGGCAACAGGGGAATTATCAAGATAGACCTCCCTACAATGCCGATGCCAACCAGAACCAGAACAGCTGACCAGCTGGTCCAGCTCAGGATCAGAAGCCTAATCATCCGCCGACAGGTGTCTACCAGCCACCGCACCGCAATCCGGGTAACTATGGAACTGCTCCTGGCAATCGCCAGAATCAATATCTGAACAATACCTACATAGGGCAGCAACATCAGAGGGAAAATAACATCAGTGAACTGGACAAGAAGCTTAGTCAGATCATCACCAGACTTGACGATCATGACAGTTAGTTCGAGGCCCAAGCTCTTCTCAACCAAGAACAGATCGCATCCGGTCAAAGAATTGAGCAGGCTGTAAACCAGATTTCTAGCATGCTAGCATCTGGTCGACCATTTGGCCAACTTCCAAGCCAAACCGAGCCAAAAAAGGAACAAGCTAAGATGGTATCCGTTCAAGAACCGACAAACTCATCCACTAATGCTTCTTCTAATTTATGCAGGACCGATGAAGCTCTAGAGAAGAAGGAAGCACTGAAGGAAGTGCCTAAGGAGTATGATCCTCCTCTTGCTCCGTACTACGTGAAGCCTCCTTTTCCAAGAGCACTACTGCCAAACGCGAGGATCGAAAATGGCATGTGGGGAGGTAAAGAAGGATATCTTGCCGCTCGTAGCAAGAAGCCTTCATCGCCATATCCAGCTAAGTGTTCTGATCCTGGTTCTTTCACTCTTCCTCTGGTTATCAATGATGTTGAGATAGAACGTAGTTTGGTTGATCTAGGCGCGTCTGTCAATGTTATGCCTATGAGTTTATTTGAAAAATTGAACATAGGAGAACTTGAACCAACTAGCATATAACTTGTCTTTGCTGATAGATCACTGAAAACTTTGAGAGGAGAGATAAAAGACGTTGTTACTAAATGTGGTCCTTTTACGTTCTTAGCTGACTATGTGATCATAGATACTAGTAAGGATGATTCATCCATTCTCATAGGACGACCCTTCATGGATACAACTGGAATGCAAATTAACGTTCCAAATGGTTCCTTAAGGACGGAATGATATATACCCCTTTGAATGAAGAATCTCATTGCCTATCTGTTGAAACCGTGGAGTTGACTCCGGTCAACTCCGTTACTGACATCTCTTCTAGTGTTCCTAGATCAATTGCTGTTGCAGGTGTTGAACAGATTACTAAGCAGAAACCCAAATCTGCTGTTCAGAAGCCGCCAAAGAAGAAGGAACTGAAAGCCTCTTCTTCACCGCCGAGCAAGGAACCTGGCAGGTCGCGGAGAAGAAATCATCAGAAGACGAAGACTCAAATGATCTGGAGACCAGTTGTTCCACCATCTTCTACCGAGCCAGCTGCACCACCAATTCGTTACGAGCTACCGGCGCCAGAACAAGTATTGAAGGAGAAGCCAAAAGCATCTCCTAAGAAAATACCGACGATCACCGATCCTGGTGATACGAAGCCGATCGTTCTCATTCCTTCCACCGTCTTCCTTGTAGAGGATGATCCCTTGAAAGAACTTTTTGGTCCGTTCAAGATCACTGATCACCTTCCCGATGGACGTACCAAGCTCATACATGCTAACGGGAAGAAATATATGCTTGACGGAGATGCCCCGAAGCTCTACTTCATGAACTCCGATGCTAGCGTTAAGGAGATCCTGAGTTGGGATGTCTCCTAATACCTCCAGGTATCGTCCAGCTCAAGGACGTTAATAAAAGAGCGCTTCGTGGGAGGCAACCCACGGCTGGAGTCAGTTTTTCATTTGTGTCAAACTTAGTGTTTTAGGGTCGATTCGGGGGAGCCAAAACTGTCAGTTTGCATGATTTCTTATTTTTCGTGTGTAGTCAGTGTGTCATCGTTTCAATCGCAAGTTGTTTGAGGTTGTTTCGATTTTTGAGGATTTAATTGTGATTTTCTGAAGTTTGCCAGGATTGCGAAAATATTTTCAATCGTACAGGTCAAAATTTTCGGCGAAAACTGACCCATTTTTCGGCAAAAACTTCCTTGAAAATCCCACTGTGTTTTCTGGTCATTTTAACTAAACTTTTCGGCGAAAACTCCTTTGAAAACTGGCAGACGTTTTTCACTTGGGTTTTCGGCGAAAAATTGCACACATTTTCGCCGAAAACTTGAGACAAAATCAAACAATTTCCCCCCTATTTCCCGGTCTCTTTTCTCTCTCTCCCCTCACTTCTTCATTTTCGAAAATAACCAAAAACTCTCCCTATTTAAAACCCAGCCGCCGCCGCCACATTTTCACCGTCGACGTCTGGTTGCTGCCGCCGCCACCATCGCCGCCGCCGCCGCACCTCTCCCCTCCCTTTTCCGATCATTTTGAGCCGTAGATCAGTCGAATCGAAGCTCTAGAGCTCTCGTTCAGCCAAACCCTAAATTTTTTGATTTTTCACCGATTTCTCTCTCCGTTCATTTTCAGCACCCATGGCTTCAAGGTAAGTTGTAGAACTTTTCATTCTGAATCTTTTGACATGTTGAACGCCGAATTTCGTCGGGGTTGACTTTCAGTTGACTATTTGGTTTACCTCGATTTGCGTCCCCGACTGATTTCGTGTGAACTAGGTTAGCTGAATGTTTTGGACTGATCTAGCATGCTTAGGGAGAATTGTGCTGAATTATAATACCATTTGCTCGTGTGTTGATATACTTAAGGATCGATTCTTTGCGGTGTTGACTTTTAAGAAATGTCGGTTTGACCATAAATTGTCTATGCTTGTTTGGCTGCCATGTGTGCTCATTCACGTTCTTATTACTGTGCTGGCCATTTGAGTTTATAATTATGCCGTCATTTCCTGCTTTGAGCTAGTAATTGCCTTGATTATGGTTCAATGTGCTATGATGTTGACTTTTTGAATGTCGGTTTGACTTCTGATCCTTAATTATGTTATGAACATTCCGGCTGGACATATGCATGATTTGTGATTTATCGTGATTACCGGTTACTTAATTTGCTTACCCCCACTCGGTTTTTCCTCATTTCTTTGTGAAATTGAGTTTTTCTACTAAGTGTAGGGTGGGTTTTTAGTTAACTAATCTGGTTTCGTTTCTGGCTATAGGAATGTCACTCATGAGCGCAGGACTAAGGCACGACTTGACACCGGCTCTAGCTCCCGAGTCCCCGCTCCCGTCACACCCGGCGTCCAGGGCCCTCCACCAGCATTCCCTGGTCGTGTCGGGTACCACGCCACTGTTGCCCACCTGCCCCAGTACTACTTTGAGCGCTACCAGAGACTCGAGCATGTTCCTGGAGCTGATGTTCGCCCATTATCTATGGAGTCACTCTTCGAGCACGATGAGGACTGGCGCCGGAATGTGCTCGACGCATTGATACCTGCAGGACTGCTGGAGCTGACCACCATAGCTGCTGACTCCCCAGACGTCGCTCTCCAGGAGTTTTGGGTGACATTCGATCTGGACGAGCACAAGAAGAGGCAGCACAAGAAGGTCGTCTCTTTCTATCTTAGCGGAGTGTACAAGGACTTCACCTACGATGCGTTTGCAGCTCATCTCGGGATCCCCCGCGAGCACTACGAGGGACATCACCTCGACTGGGTGAACAACTCCGGCAGCGGAGACGAGTACGACGCGCTCTGGAGCCAAATGACCGAGTGCCTGATGCTCGGACCACGAAGCACAACTCAGTTAAGTCCCTCTCTCACCCTCTCTATCGATTCATTCATATGGTTTGACGTAGATCACTACTGTTTGCTCCAGAGAAGGACCGCCACCGTATCACCAGAGAGGAGCTCATTCTTCTTCGCGCCATCTGGGAGAGTTATCCTCTTCATCCCGGATGGATGCTTGCACGCTTATTCCGCCAGAAGACTCAGAAGACGAAGCCACCTCGCTCACTCCTGGGAGACAACTTTGTCGGCCGACTAATCATCTCCCTCGGTCTCAGCCATGAATATGGCCCGGACGTCCCACGCCGCAGAGTGTACATCGTCGGTGGAGATTTAGCAGTCGAGTACGCCCTTGAGCTGGACCTCAGTCCACAGGTGGCGGCGCCTCCTCCTCTCCATCACGAGGCCGAGTCGGAGGAAGAAGATGATTCTAGGGAGCAACAGCCCCAGGCAGAGCCGGAGTTTCATGATCATACACCCTCGCCACATCATCAGGCAGGGTATGAGTACCAGTCACCGCCGCCCATTCCAGAGCCGTACCAGGCGCCTCACCCGCAGCACCGACTGCATCCCGCGGATGTTGGAGAGCTGTACGAGCGACTCCAGGAGTGGCGCATAACTGATAACGCCACTCAGGACGTGATGCGAACCGCCTCCTCTAGGAAGGGATCGACTCAACACCCAAAACTATACTACCAGCTCCACGAATCCTAACTTTTGAAACCGCGGAGAATACTTGAAATCCACTAAGTATAGACTTAGGAACCCCAAGGTATTCAGTCGAATTGGTGCCACAAGCAAAGGGTGATAACCTTTGATGATAAACCAAACCTTAAGCTAAGCAACAACGAGCAAAGACTTGAAGGAGAAAGAACAAAGTTCTGAAATTTCAATTATGACTTTACGTGTCTTACAATGATGGCCGAGGCCTCTATTTATAGCTCAAGGGTGGCCTAAGCCGTCTCCAACTCTAACAAGGTAAGACTAAAATAATCCTAAAAGATAGGCCGAAGAAAATATTAAAATAAACATAGTTGTCCGAGAATGAAACTCTAAAACCGGCAAAATTTGAGCAAAACCCTAATCCGGGCGGATTAGGGCACACCGGGTGTCCGTGTCCGGGCGGGCTTAGGAAAATCCTCCGGGCGCGGGCTGGACTCCGGACGCGGCTAGGAAAAGTGCCCGGAACCCACGCGGTGGCATTTCTGTAATTACCGCGGGTTCCGGGTGACCGGGTGGTGGCGTCCTTCGGCGCTGGTGACCGGCTCGGCATCAAATGCTCCAGACCCGATACTAGGGTTTTGGTGATGCCGGGCGGTTCTGGCTTTCTGCTGGACATTTCCTCGGACAAGTGAGGTTCCTCCCAAGTCTTTTGACCTCCTGAGTCTTCTGGCTTCAACTTGTCCGCCAGGTTCTGAGTGTGGAGTAGAGTTAGCCGAGGCAAGGGCTGGTTGGCCGTATCCGCCGGGTCCCGGGCAGTGTCCTTAGGAAGCCAACCTGTCTTGGCCACATATTCTCGAATCTTCTTGTCTTCTCTACGCCAGAATTCTTCCCAGATGGCCTTTGACGTGTGCTTGACTTGAGGGATCATGGAAGAGAGGTTGGGGAAAGATTGAGACTCAGTGCTCGATCTAGGACTTAGGTTCTCGGCCAGTAACATGGCCTGGAACTCCCTTCCATCTCGGGGTGTCTTCCTTCCCTGTGGGGCAGACCTGAGCTTGTTCTTGAGTTCATTTCTAGGCTTGAGGGCTTGTAAGTAGCCAGTCCTTAGTTTTAGGCGCTTTTTATATGGGCCCGGAGTTCTGCCTTCTACGGGGTACCTTGGTGGAGTGTAAGTATACCTTTGTGGCCCGGGGCGGTGGAGCCGGGTCATATCAGGACGCCAGATGGATTATTATGCATCAACACATGCTCCACACTGACGAGAGGTATGAGGCACAGCTGGCATGGCAGCGACAGATAGGCGACGCCCTCCACATTCCCCCTCCCGATGCACCTGACCAGCAGTGATCGGGTTGTATTCCTTTTCTGGTCCTTTACTTTTATTTCTTCTTTTCGGATTTCGATCCAACTTTTTTCTGTGTGGATCCGGGACACTTGTCCCGGTTTTCTTTTTATGTTTCATTTGTTTTTGTTTTGCAGGCAATCGGTAGATTCCCTTTGCTTCGTTTTGGTAGATTCCCTTTGCTTCGTTTTGGTAGATTCCCTCTGCTCCGAGGATCCGTGCTCATCCCCTACACCAACCATCTCGGTCCAGGTTCTTCTACTTCGCTCTGAACTCTAGTTTTAGTTCTGTGAGGACACAATACGATTTAAGTGTGGGGTAGGATGCTAGAGAACCTTGCATAAACTTGATTGCCCTTGATTGTGTTTTTGTGCGCCTCGTGATTCCTGTCCAGTCTCTCTAGCATTAGAATGGCTCAGTTCTTGATTTTTGATGTTAAGTTGTTGTTCAATCTTTCATAATGATGCTTAGACTGCTTAACCTAGAACTTGAGAACCAACGTGTTTACTTTGATGCTAAATTGCCTGGTCAGAACAGAATTTTTAAAATCACACTTGTAGTTTGTAGCCTTGATTGCATGAAAATGACCGAATCCGACTAGCAAACCAACTGTGAGCTTTTGATCCATTGCACGTAACTTTCAATTTCAATTCTTTTTGAGTGATTTTCTATTTGCTTGAATGAGTTAAAATTTGCATGAGACCTACTCGAGACCACATGATGACACGAGTTCTAGAATGATAGGGGCACCTAGATTCAGCTACTAAGCCAGATAGCCTACCAAACGATAAATCCATTAGGTTTAAACCCTTGAGCTTGGCCTGTTCTTTCGGTTCGATATTACATTACAGTCATTTCTCATTCTTTCATTCCCCGTTGATCCCCTGTGGTTGTAGTTCTAGATTGACCTACCGGAAGTCGATTTGTGGTAACCTGCCTATAGCCATTAAACCAGTGGTCTTAGCTATTATGTCCAAACGTGTAAACCCCTCTAGCAACTAAGAAAAAGAAACGACACAAAGAAAAATATATATAAAAGAAATAAGAAAAATGTCGAAAAAGAAAGCAGAAAAATCAGAAAAGTTTCAAGTTTTTAGTTCAATAAACGTTCTTCTCTCTACAAATGGAAGAACGAAGCTAAAGAAAAGAAAAAAGTATAAAGAAAATAAAGTGCTAGGTTGCTTGAGGGTATCATAGGACGAGCGTTTACTATTCCACTCGTGTCTGGTTAGACGGTAGGAAGCCATAGGCTAGATTCGAGGGAAGTTAGTCGAAAGCTACACCGCACTAAAGCCATCATCATACATTCCCATCATCCATCTCATCATAAACCCTTGTAGCGTAGAATTCGTTACAGTCCTAGCAGGGAAGTCCTTCTTGACTAGTTACTCGTGTTGTCACAGTGGTGGAGATGTGGTCGAATTGCAAACTTATGACAGAATTCAGTAACAGAAAATGATTGAGAGCAGAAACACGTCCTTAAACACAGAGAGTGAGAGTTCCCCGTTTACTAAATATTTCCTGTGTGAGGAGTCTGGTCGGTCAGGTCAAATTCGTGCATAATTGGTTGCTACTACTCGTCGTGTGCAGTTTTTAGTGAGACCAGGTTGTTTGGCTGATCAGTATGCATGTTAGGTTTCTTGTTCTAGGAATTATCTGTCTAATAATTCATTGTGTTTGATTGAACTCCAATTTAATAAATCTTATCATTTGTGAACATGAGCGTTTCTATTCAGTTTGCTTGAGGACAAGCAAAAGCTTAAGTGTGGGGTATTTTGATGACACTCCATTTGACGTGATTATGAACCTCTTTTAAGTGACATTTCCTTGCTTAAGACATGGTTTTTAGGGTAGAATAACGAATATTCATTCAACTACCCTATCTCGTGCCATTTGTGTTACTTTGGCCCGTTTCGGGTCTATTTGATGGTTTTCTAGTGTTTTCATGTTAGCACAGGTTTTTGCCATCAAATATAGTAGCCAAGGACGTGTCTAAGGCGTTGGAACCTCGAGGAATCGCACCGAAATCGATCCAAGGAGTCAATCAAGCCAAACCAAATCCTGCTCCCATTTACAAAGACGTTTTCGGCGAAATTCCCTTGGAGTTTTCGGCGAAAACTCATGAAGAAATCGGCTGAAGTTCAACAACTAAACTTTTCGGCGAAAACACCAAGTTTTCGCCAAGAACCGGCGGTCCGAAAATCACTGGAGAATTCAGCCGAGCAGTCATCCCATTTTCAAATGAATTTTTGGCGAAAAATCCCTTAGGTTTTCGGCGAAAATTCCAGGCAAAATTCGGCGATATTAGGGTTAAGTATAAATACTTAACCGGCGGCCCATATATCTCAGACAGCTCATAATATCTCAGATAGCTCATAATACCAACTAATACCAAATACTTCGAGGATTCTCATGAGTTCTAGAGGAGAGTTTAGAGTTCAAAGAGCCAGGAAGAAGTCGTGACGCCATCCCTTTCATCTCGAAGACTCGGAGCTAGGATTGCAGATTACCGGTGATCGAAGTTCTGCCGGAGTCGTCTTAATTAGGTTTTTCAGATCCTTTTCTGTTCTTCCTCTGTTCAAGATGAACTCTATCTTTGTCTTTGATCCTTTTGTGAAAAACATGAGTAGCTAAACTCGTAGAGCTTAGACTAGATGAACCCTAAGTGACCCAGGACTTTAAGGCGGTCACGGATCGGCGGTGATTAGATTCAAAGTTCAATCAGTTTCTCTTTCATGTTTGATTTGTTCTTCATTGTTCATGTTTCTTGTCTGGATTGATCACCTAGATTAGATTCTTGTTAAGCTAAGGATAGAAGCGAACGCTCGCCTTACTTTAAAACATCAAATCGAACAATTATCCTAATCATTGGAGTGTGCCTTTCGTAGGATTCAGTTAGGGTTAATCCACTACAAGAGTAACTCATAAATCGTTAGTAATTGCACCAGTTAGATAAGTCGTTGCGAGAGGCGACCGTACCCGGGCGGCTAATTAATCTTGGTAGCTAGATCGGATAGAGCGAACGTTCGCCAGTCTTAAACCTAAGGGTAAGGAGTTATGGTCGTGTCATAGAATTGATTGAACGAGAATCGAAATCCGCTGATCTGTTAATTGCCAATGCTCTGGTGAACGAAGGGGATTCAAAGTCTAAGCTTGTCTGTCATCTTTGCTTAATCAACCAATCTTTCAATCTGTTTTCAGTTTTAATTTTTAATTCCGTGCATTTCTTAGAATTAGAAGTCGTGAAACTCACACCACGCACAAAGTGTTAAATCTGAGTAATTTGCCTCTATATTTAAGTAGTCAATCATTAGAAGACCTGTGGAATACGATCTACCCTAACTTCCAGTTTGGTAGTATTTGATCACTGTTTTACAGCCCATCACTCACCCTTATTTGTCAATATGATGGAGCTGCTTCACTGCTTATTTCAACAAGATGCGGAGAGGGGGGGATTCCCTATCATCCTAAATGTAAAAAGAACTCTATAGGTAACCTCTATTTAGCTAACTACTTTCTCATTTTTACTAATGGGACAACAAATGGTTTGCAGGGCATTTTGAATGTGTTGAACGAATTCTATGAGGACACATGGTTTAAGCTGAATCCTGAAAGACATAGGTTTTCTTCTCCACCGCGGTTTTGATTAAAGTGAGGTATTATGCTTTTGCAGTGATGGGCTTTCAGACTGCTATTTTGCATGTTCATTACTTGGGATTTCCCCTAGTATCTGGTAAGATCAGTGCAACGAACTCTGATGTTATTATTGCTATGATTACCAAAAAATCACAGGCTGGAGAGTTAGGACTCCGAGTTACGCCGGACGTGTGCAGTTGGTTTCCTCGGTTCTAACAACTATGAGCCAATTATGGATGGTTGTTTCTCTCCTCCCTAAAGCTATAATCAGAAGAGTGAAGAAGATTTGCAGCGATTTCCTTTGGGGACAACTTCTGGAACTTGGAGGAAGGAAAAATTAGCATGGAAAGATGTAGCAAAGCAAAAAAAGAGAGGGAGGTTTGGACATAAAGGACTTGAGTTCCTAGAATGTTGCTTGTATGATTTAGCACATTTGGAATATAATTTGCAATGCACGCTCTGTTTGGATTGCTATAGAAAAAGGTTTACAAGATCATAAGGGTACAATTTGGACTACTAATGTCCAACATTACTATTCTGGGACTGAAAACAAATTATATGAAGGTTCGAGCTCTAGCTATCAATTTTATTACTTATGATGCAGAGTATTGCCTCTTTGGGATGGTAGTCTTATGGTAAAGTACTATTTAAGTAGGGTTTGGGAGACTATCATGGCTAGAAATATGACAGTGGACTAGTATCCATTTATCTGGAAGGGACTGGAGATACCAAACATTCTCACATCTGCTAGATATCCATGTTGGACAGGTTGGTAACTAAAGACAAGAAGGCTCAGTGGGAATTAACTATGGACGTCTCTTTCTATTTCTGCGATGACGGTGTTGACTCAAGAGAGCATTGCTTGTTGTAGTGTGCCTATGCTAAGCAAATCTGGTAGCAACATCTTCTTATCAAAATGGGGAATGACTAGGGTACTTTTATAAATTCGGCCATGAACCTGACAACTATTGATCTTATCAAGTGTTGTATGGTCATAGCTAATATTTAGTACGAAACATGTAGGAGACATGTTGTAACACCTCAACCTATATTCGGCCATGAACCCGACAATGAATAATCTTATAAATTCGGCCATGAACCTCGACCCGGGGGTTACTGACTCAAAATAAACCAATACAATCAGAAGTGATGAAACATAAAAGTGGAAGCGATAACTGAATTGCGCAAAGGCAATTAGGACAACCACTACTTTCTGTTACCAAGGGAATTGCGCAATCCAGGGGTGGGCCACCAACACTAATATATTGTACTAGCCTATTAATGGTGGGGTAATCCCCAACTATCTCCTATCCTGACCTCTAGCCTTTGTCAGAACTAATGTTTGAATTAACCATTAGTTACCCTTTAACCCTTATCCCATCTAGCCAACTGGTGGCTAGACTCGAATACTCGTCACAAGGACAAACAACAAAGAACCAAACCAATTCATGAGCCTTTACTGATAACCCTCGAGCTTGAGGAACTATAACCGTAGAATCCCTCACCTGAAATGATTATAACCGTAGAATCCCTCACTGAAATGATGTGACACCTATGAACTCCACATGACATGATCTGTCTCATCGTCCTGATTATACTAGTTCTGATGGTTCGTCAATCGGAGCTCTAAGAAAAGAGTTATGCCCGAATATCTAAATTAACCCCAAAAAAAGCCCTGCTAAACGGATCCTTAGCTCAAACTTCCAGAACACATCACAGTTTTACCGAAATTACAACCTGATAACTTATCTTCTTGAAAAGGTTGAGAGATCACTGAACTTCTTGGAACCCTTCAAAAGCTTCCGTTCCTTCACCGAACAACCCCTGCCGTTAGCGAGCATTCCGACCGTCACTGTTGGCGATCCCCACGCTCTTAGAACGAGCTCCCGCTGCGCTGCCACCACAACAAACGCCCATCTTTTCCTTCTCGATTCCTGTGCAATGAACCATTGAAGCTGTCGTCCCTCTCCATGATTATTGGAGCTGCCGCCACCTACCTTGAACTTTGTGTTGCCCTCTCTCTCTCTTTCCAACAACTTGGGAGTCGCCTCCCTTTTCCCCCTCTGTTTCCGTGTCAACCAACCCCCAAAAATCCCTCTCTCCCATAAACCTGGACGTTGAAACCCTTTTCCCTCTCTTGGCCGAACCAAAACCTTGGGCTGAGCCCTTTCTTATTTCCAACTCAGCCCGAACGGGCATAAACCCTTCTGATCTCTCCCTCTTGGGCTTCATCCCTTCTCTCCCCTTTAGCACAAACGGGCCAACCAACGACCAAGGGTTGGGCTTGAAGCCCATCCAGCTTCTTCCCCTTCCCTCCCTTTTGCTGTTGCTGACCAAAAGCTAAGGTCGAATGTGCCTTAAGCCCATCCGCTCTCCTTTCCCTTTTGCTCCACAACAACAACATTACTCGACCTCGGGCCCAAGCTAATTTTGCTACAAACTCAACCCAGAATCATTGGTCGAGTCAATTGGTTAAACCAATTAATTTGGCCCACTGATCTACAACTCGATCCCAATGATTAATCCGAAAATGATTTACTCTGCCAACGGAATAAATTATACTCGTAATTAATTATTTAAATTTGAATTAAAATCCTCCAAGCTTTGATCAACAAGGTTTAACCAAGAATTTTTAAATTCTGACCGGACACTTCAATAGGACAAGATAAGTAATGTAAGGAGTTGTAACTGAACTTAGATGAAAATAGGGATTACTGCATAAAACTCAAGATAGTAAAATTGGGGAACTGTTCCGTGATTGATGTTTGGTTGAATTGTGATGTTGTGTTGTGTTGTGGGAATTGGTAATCGATAGTAAAGTTGAAGAATTGAGATAGAAATGAGTGTTAGGATTAAATGGGATTTTGCTCTGTTACGTTTTTTTGCTGTTATCGGTTATGGTTGCAGGAGGATGGTTCCTCCAATGAAGGATCGTCCTGTGAAGGATAAAAAGATGGGTAGCTCTATACCTCGTGACATGGCTGCCTCTCTCCCCTTTTTTGCAGGTGCGGTGGCCGGCGAGGTTAGCCGTTACCCTTGGACATGATTGTGATTTGTGGAGTGTGGATGTGATGTAATGATGATAATGAATGTGATTTGGTGAAATAGCGTGGCATTGTGAATGAGCCTTGTGAAATGGTATGGGATGATCTTGCTGTGATTAAATGAATGATGATAGAACAGGTAGGAGTTCACACTACCCCACCTGAGATTGAGTTATGATTGAGTCCGATCCATTGGGGTGGATCCCCTTGACATGTGTGTCAAGAGTGTTGTTGTACTTCGCGTTGAGAAAAGGTGATGAATCATGATGATGATAACGCGTTCCCCATGCGGTAGAGGAGTGCGTGGACCTCCCATGTGGTAGGGAGATGCGTCAATCTGCCGGTGGTGGCATGGAGCAACTCCTAGGTGCCTTAATTACATATATAGAAACTTATTTGTTAATTGTGAGATGCGCTTGGTGGTATGTGACTTGATGCTGTCATGTGGCTGTTTTGGTCGTGTTGGTATTATTGAAGCAAGTTGTTTGATGCTATGTGATCCGTGATGTTGTGATGATGATTTTGTGAACTGTTGATGCTAGATAGAGAACTGAACATTGGTGATCACATACACTGTTTTAGGGACTTAACAATGGAATAGACATAGGTTCCATCCCATTTTTAATTATGTTGTGCGGAGTGTTTGGATAGCTCCTTGTGGTTTAGTTTGGCGCATAGTTAAGCCTAGTGGATTCACCCAGTTTCATTAGGAAACTGATCCCCCCTCTTCCCCCTCCCCCCTTACAAGTTCTCGTGGCTAGAGTTGGTGTTGGGAGTGTAGTTACTATAGTTGACTTCATGGAGGTTGCTTTTGAGACCATGAGGTGAAGACTGGCGACTTGCTTCGAGTTGACTATTTTTTTTTAGCATTTCAGTTGACTATTGCTATTTTTTGGGGTTTTTACTCAGTTTGTACTCAAATTGTATTTATTGGAGGCCTCCCATTCAGATTGTTCATTTATAATATTGGATTATGTTTCGTTTTATGTTTCATTTTCAATTAGTGATATATACTCATAACCATTTCAACCATGGGTTTACCCAAGTTGATTCGAGATTGGTGTTACAAGTGGTATCAGAGCCTGATTAGTTGTTGCTCAATTGATGGATAGTCTTTTCTTCTAGGGGAGTAATTCACCTCATAGAGAGAAAGGATGACACATCAATACAGGACCGACCATCCATAGATTTTCAAACTATTTTAATCTCAGATAGGGGTTTTGAATAAGAAAGAGTATTTGAAATGTTACCTGTAACACCCATCCTGAATCAACCCGGGTAAACCACTGGATGTACTGGTAATGAGCATTACTAGAAAGATAGTACAATAAAAGAAAGTGGAAAACTAACATTAAAATTTAATAAAACCGAAAAGGAGGCCTCGAATAAATGAAATCCGAAAATCATCCGCTAAACAATAAATCCAAAATCGATCCTCAAATGATTACAAAATTCCCAAATGACAATAGTCAACTAAAATGAAAAACAAAACAAATGGTCAACTCCAAATAGATCACCAATCTTCGCCTCATAGCTCCAACTAGCAACTTCTCCGAACTCGACCGAAGCACCTGAACCTCAACCCCACTCACTCTAACCACGAGAACCTGAAAGCGGAAGAGGGGGAGATCGGATTCTTAATGAAACTGAGTGAACCCACTGGGTTTAACTATGCGTTGAAACTATCCAAAAGGAGCAATTCCAAACTCCGCACGAAACACTGACAGTGGAACCAGACTCAACCTTGACTAGTTTATTAACCAAAAGCAGTCTAGGTAATCACATAGGTGAAGTTCTCAGTTCAACATCTATAATCCACATTGACAACATTATCAAGAAGAATCATCATCAATATCAAAACAATACACCCCTCGAGCACTATACCTATCCTAACCAAAGTCCGCGGAGGATTTCTTACACTTCCAACGAGCTCCTAGTCTACTAGCTACTACTCTCAAGCTACTCAAACACTTCCAGAAACAAGGAGTGGGACGAGCCCGAACCAACAATGCGTAAACGGAAAAATCAAGAAAGGAGATCATATTGGTCACCCCGTCGTTGGCATTCTCAACTGCACCTGTGGTAAGAGCATACAACCCCACTTGGTCTCCTCTGTCTCCAATCAGCGTAGCATTAGCTCCAGTCCCTCTACCAGCACTTGTAGCACCACGATCAAAACTCCCTCCTCCTCTACCTCCATAACTCCAAGACGGAGCCCTAGATCCTTGCACCGATCCCATAGACTGAGCTGGTGCCGCCACCCCCGATCAACAGTTGGTGTTCCCGTGACTTGGCTGGCCATAGGTGAAACAAGTCACTAGAGCATGCCTCAACATGTGACACTCCCCGAAATTAGGCTTTCCACAAGTACCATAGATTGGCAAACCCGACGATGCTCCACCTGACCGGGTCATCCCAACACACCTCGTCCCACACATGTTACTCTTACGGCCAAGTTGACCACAACTGTAACAAGCTACCGCTCCCCACTGTAGGGCTGACTGAGCACTTTAGGGGCGAGGGTGAGACGACTAGTGATGAGCTGTAGAACTGTGATCAAATAACTACCAAGCTAGAAGCGAGATAGATCGTATTCCACGGGTCTCGACACTACAAGAAAAAGGAGGTTTACCAGCGGATTTTTATTTAGTCTAACAGCGGATAGGGCCCTGTTAGCAATCCTAACGGCGGACACGTATCCGATGTTAGGTTGACTAACGTAAGGATATCTAACATCGGATACGCGTCCGTCGTTAAACCTAACAGCGGATATCTCTATATCCGCTGATAAATGTAACAACGGATTAAAGTTATAACAGCGAATGTTATCCGCTGTTAGTGTTCCGATCAGAATTAAAAAAATTTGCAGAAACCTGCTCGCCGGAGCAGGTTTTTGCATCTCGCAGGATCAGATTCTGCATCAAGTCGTCTTCTTCTTCTTCTTCTTCTTTCTACTTTCTTCTTCTTCTTCTATTTGATTCTTCTTTCTTTCTTCTTCTTCTTCTTCCTTCTGCTTGATTCTTCTTTCTTCTTCTTCTTCTCTTCTTCTCTTCTTCTTTTTCTTCTTCTTCTCTTTTCTTCTTCTTTCTTCTTCTCTTCTTCTCTATTCTTTACTTTCTTCTCTCTTTCTTCTCTTCTTTCTTTCTTCAACAAAGTTACTTTCAATCAAACAATCAATCAAACACAAAAATTAAATCTCATATTAAAACCCTAGTTCATCAGCAAGTAAAGAAGAATCAACCAAACCTGAAATTAAATGGAGTCGGAGTGTTTGGCCACATGTTCTTCTTCCGCAACCGCTGCTGGCCGGAGTCGGAGTTCATCAGAGGTGGAGGAGGGAGGTGAAATCATTTTTGGGAGAAGAAGGAAGAAGAGAGGATTCTTTTTTGGGGATTAGGGATTTTTTTGGATCTGCAAAAGAGGAAAAGAAAGGAAACAAATCATTGGCTGGGGATTGGCACACGGATCGCCACATCAGCAAAAACCTAACAGCGGATCACCTAACAGTGGTCAAATCCGCTGCTAGGTTTCCCCCCAAAAATTTTGATTTCCCGCCAAGGCGGGATATTTTGGCACCCCAAAAATTAAATGGCTAACAACGGATATTTAATAGCGGATGGCTGTCTGCTGTTAGCTAACAGCAGATATTTAAAAATCCACTGTTAGAGTGTTATTCTAACAGCAGATTTATGTCCGACGTTAGGATGTCGATGTTAAAATGCCATTTTCTTGTAGTGCGACTAATCATCTACTCAAATGAATTGACAAATTACTCAAGTTTAAACACGTTGTGCGTGGTGTGAGTTCCACGACTACTAACCTATGAAGCAGGAAAATTGAAATGAAAACAGAAAGCAAATTGAAAGGTTGATTGACTTGACAAGACGATTGACAAGCTTAGATTTCGAATCCCCCTAAGATCACTAGAGCATTGGCAATCACAAGACCAGCGGTTTTCAATCCCGATTCATTCAATTCTCAGACACTACCATAACTTCTGACCCTTAAGTTTAAGACTGGTGAACGTTCGCTCTATCCGATTTAACTACCAAATTAATTGACTGCCCGTGCGTTCACTTCTGCAATGGAAAACTAACTGGTGTAATTACTAGTGATTTGTTAGTTACTCTAGCAGTGGATTAACCCTAACTGGTCCCTACGAAAGGCACACTCCAATGAATAGGTTAATTGTTGATTTGGTGTTTTAAAGTCAGGCGAACGTTCGCTACTATCCTCAGATTAACAAGAATCTTGTCTAGGTGATCAAGCTAGAAAAGAAACACAGACAACGAAGAACAAACCAAACATGCAAGAGAAACTGTCTAAATCTGAATTTAATTACCGCCGATTTGTGACCTCTTTAAAGCCCTGGGTCACTTAGGGTTCATCTAATCTAAGCTCTACGAGTTTAGCTAGATCGATAGAGCGAACGTTCGCCGGTCTTAAACCTATGGGTAAGGAGTTATGGTGGTGTCTTAGAATTGATTGAATGAGAATCGAAATCCGTGATCTGTTGATTGCCAATGCTCTGGTGAACGAAGGGGGATTCAAAGTCTAAGTTCGTCTGTCATCTTCTGTTTTAATCAACCAATTTCCAATCTGTTTTCAGTTTAATTTTTAATTTCTCTGCATTCTTAATTAGAAGTCGTGGAACTCACACCACGCACTAAGTGTTTTAATCTGAGTAATTTGCTAGTTCTGAAGTAGTCAATCATTAGAAGGCCCGTGAATATGATCTACCCTAGCTTTTGTTAGCTTGTTAGTTTATTTGTTTGAGCCCGCACAACGATCTTAGGCTTTCATCAATTGCACCGTTGCCGGGATTTCTTTTGATTGTTGAAAGAAGAACTGACATTTTATTCCTCTATTTTCCATCTTTCATCTTTCCACCCACGTCGATTTTACACTGGTTTTGTTGTTTTGTCATTTGTAGGTTGTTCACAGGTTTATGCACCACCGCCCTCTCACACGTCTCCAAAGCGCCAAACGACAAGGCTAAGATGTAGAGAGACCAGGCAGTTCTGCTCCGCCTCGACAATCACAGATTCCAAGGAGAAGCAGAACCAATCCACCTCCATCCGTCACTCCAGTTAAGATCGAGGAACTGAAGGATAGTTCTCATTTCATCTCCACCGTCACCTTCATCTGCTTCATACACCGCATCACTTTCACCTCCTCCATCTCCTACTATGGACGATCGATTACACGCACCACCACCAGGCGGTAATCCACCACGCCACCACCACCTGTTGCACAGAAAAGTCTAGCAGATTACAACAAGCCGAGCGCGACTGACGTTCGATCTTCTATTGCCGTGCCGCGCATTGAAGGAGATCCTGACTATGAGATCAAGATTCCATCTTGACTATGATCTCTAGGGATCTACAGTTTGAAGGCAGGCCACTAGACAATCCGTGCACTCATCTTGCAGACTTCCTCGATCTCTGCAGCACTTTCAAGAATGGAAACCTCGACAAAAATACTCTTGTCTGAGAGCTTTCCCATTCTCTCTGAAAGGCGCTGCTAAGAGGTGGCTTACTGCAAACCACCTGGCACTATACTGACTGGGATACTCTTGCTCAGGACTTCGTCGAAGAGTACTTCCCTCCTGCACGAACTATAGCCATCAAGGACAACATAGCCAGATTCTCCTAGAAAGAAGGAGAAAGCTTATATGATACTTGGAACCGATTCAAGAATTTCTCTACAACTGTCCTCATCATGGATTCGAGCAGAGGCAGTTAGCTGAAATCTTTGCTCGTGGTTTCAAGAAGAATCTGCTAAGTGGGTCAATTCTCTAGCTGAAGGGATTGCACACGCTTACACCTGAAGCTGCTCTTCTTCACTTCGCCAACTGTGCCTCCAAGTCAAGAACTGGGAACGAAAATCCGAAGGATCCAGAGGCAAGATTGATCTTGAAGCAGCTATCAAGGCAGAAGTAGAGAAGCATTTGAAGAAGTCTTCCACACCAATCAAACCACCGGCAGCTGCTGTCTACGTTGCCGATTGCGAGTGGTGTGGAGCTTGCGCACATAATGGAGGCCGATGCCAGAATTTTGGTAAGACAGAAGTTTGGTCCGCCGAAGAAGTCAATTTTGTCCAACAAGGCTTCGTAAACAATCAGAATGGTTATGCTGGCTACCGTAACTTCAGGCAGGAAGGGAACTATCAAGACAGACCTCCTTACAATAATGGCGCCAACCATAACCAGAATTAGAATGCCCGTCAACCTGGTCCAGCTCAGGATCAGAAGCCGAATCATCCGCTGGCAGGTGTCTACTAGCCGCCGCATCGTAATCCGGGTAATTATGGAACTGCTCCTGGCAATCGCCAGAATCAATATCTTAACAACACCTATCCAGGGCAGCAGCATCAGAGAGAAAATAATGTTAGTGATCTAGACAAGAAGCTTAGTCAGATCATTACCAGACTGGATGATCATGACAGTCAGTTCAAGGCTCAAGCTCTTCTCAATCAAGAACAGATAGCATCTGGACAAAGAATTGAGCAAGCCGTGAACAACATATCAATCATGCTTGCATCTGGTAGACCATTTGGCCAACTTCCGAGCCAGACAGAGCCAAATCCGAGAAAGGAGCAAGCCAAGATGGTAACTGTTCAAGATCCTTCAAGCTCATCTTCTAATACTTCTTCTGATTTATGCAGGATGCCTGACACTCCAGAGAAGAAAGAAGCACAGAAAGTGGCGCCTAAGGAGTATGATCCTCCTCTCGCCCCGTACATCGTGAAGCCTCGTTTTCCTAGAGCATTGCTGCCAAATGCGAGGATCGAGACTGGTATGAAGGGAAACAAAGAAGGATATCCTGACATTCGTAATAAGAAGCCTTCCTCTCCATATCCAGCTAAGTGTTCTGATCCCGGTTCTTTCACGCTACCTTTGGTTATTATTGATATTGAAATAGAGCGTAGTTTAGTGGATCTAGGCGCGTCTGTTAATGTTATGTCTATGAGCTTATTTGAAAAATTGAACCTAGGAGAACTTGAACCAACTACTATGCAACTCGTCTTTGCCGATAGATCACTTAAAACTCCTAGAGGAGAAATAAAAGACGTTGTTACTAAATGTGGTCCGTTCACGTTCTTAGCTGACTATGTGATAATTGACACTAGCGAAGAAGATTCTACCATTCTTATAGGTCGACCCTTCATGGCTACGACTGGAATGCTGATGTGACCTTATTTGGTGCATTTTAAGCCTTTGATTAGCCTAAGGATTTCCCATGTTTGATCTCATTTCGCTATGATTTATATGCTTTTATTGAAGTTTTATGCAAAGTGCTCTCGTGTTGTCCGGTTGCCACTTTGAGGCCAATTCTATGTCTATTAGAGTTGTTTTCTTTCCATTTTCAGATTTTTTCATTGAATTATTGGTGACAAGGAGCACGTAGGATCAAACGGGAGGTCAATCGGAGCTAGGACGGAGGAGATATGGCCGATGGAAGTTTGGGAAAAATACACCTTAAAGCTGAAGAAGTTTTCGGCCGAAAACTCTAAACAGGAGGTTGAGGTTCGATTTATGAAGAAATTTTTGGCGAAAACTTCCCAGTGTTTTCACCGAAAATCTGTGAAGAAATGCAGCAGCCGTTCGGTGTTTTCAAAGAAGTTTTCGGCGAAAATATTGCACAATTTTCGCCGAAAATTCAAGCTTATTCCGGTGTGCTATATAAAGAAGGAGGGGCGGAAATTAAAAGGCAGCTCATTATTATTTTACACACTCGCCGAACACTCTCTCCCTTTTCTCTCATCCTTCTTCCATCACCAATCCAACATCAACCCTAGCTATTTCTTGTGCAAATTGGAGTAAGGAGCTTGGATTGAAGCCCACAACCTTGGGGAGAGGAGCTTGCAAGAGGAGGATTACCATGGAGCTCTTGGTGACCATTTCTCTTTGTTTCTCTTTTGTTCCCTTGGCCATGTGTGGCTGATCTCCTAGGTTCTCTTGGATTGATAGATAGTTGTGCTAGGATAGAGGTTAATTGTACAAACTTGCCATGATTGACCTTGGATTGTAAGAAGATGGTCTCTATGACTTGTTGTTAATTCCATTGATGGCTATGGCTTGATTGGACTATTATTTGTGATGTAATGCATGAGAGTGCTTAGATTACATGGATTGTAGGTCTAGGGATTGAAGGGAGTGTGTTCTAAGAGATTAGATCATCTCAATTCAACCATAGTTGCATGATTTCTCACTTGTGCATTTTATCGAACACTTGGCGTGCATTAGGTTTTTCATTCAATTGAACTTTGATTAGTCTTTTGATGATTCTCTTAGTGTTAGGACATTGACATGAGAGTGTGGTGTCTAGCCTAGTGGTCATAGAGTTATAGGAGAGGGTCTTGTAGCTTGGCATTTCATCAAACACCTTTAATGCATCCTTAGTCACTTAGCTTGAGAGCGAGAGCCTAGGTTGAGTGGTTCTAGGATAGGGATTTAGTGCGACGAGAGTGCATTGAGTCTATAGAAGGGATTTGCATGGTCATTCGATTGCATCCTCGATCATGTTTGGCTTGTTTGTGCATTTATTCCTCTTGAGCATGATCAACCTATCTTTCCAAGTGAACCTCCTTTACCTTTGATTTGCACCCTTTTGATTTGCTTTGTTTGTTTAGTTTCCTTTATGTTTTCTTTTGTTCTTATTTCAAACTAAAGCCAATTTTAAATGAATAGACTGTCCATGAACCGTGTGAGTATTAGTTTTTGAGAGAGCCCTCGTGGAATACGACCTTGATAGTTGTGAGTGAAAATTGACACGTCAAGTTTTTGGCACCATTGCCGGGGACTTTCTCAATCCTTTGAAATCATTTAGTAGTGGACCGTTCTATTCACTTCTTTCCGTTTTAGTTTTGCTTCTTTGTTATTTGTTTTTGTGGTTTTGTTATCCCGCATTGTTATACTACTTGGTTGTGTTTGTTGTGCGTGTTTGTAGGTCCCTTATCCACCTATCTAGTTCATGGGAGCAAGGTTGCAAGTAAGATGAACTCGTGGAATGGAGGTAATGGTTATGGCACCTATCAAGGGTGGAATCCATCTCCTTACCCATACTATGGTCATCCTACTTCAGCCAACTACTACCAAGAAACTTGTGAGGGAGATAGCCAATGGTGGGGTCAAGAACAACAAGCTTCAACACCCATGTGGAATGAGCAATGCCCTTATCCATCTCCACCCTACCATCAAGTCTTGCCGGAGTATTATCAAGAGGATTTCACAAGTCATGAACAACATTCTCCACCGCCTTCCATGCTAGAGGAGCTCTTTAAGATGGTTAGAGAAAGCGAGCGCCCTCAAGAGGATTTCACAAGCTATGAGCAACCCTCTCAACCTCCTTCCATGCTAGATGAGCTCTTTAAAATGGTAAAGGAAAGTGAGCGTCCTCGAGAGGAGTTCGCAAACTATGAGGAACCTTCTCCACCTCTTTCCACACTTGAGGAAGCTTTGAAGATTGCGGAAGACAATGCGAACCAACTCAATCGTTTAGCTCAAGGCGTTACGCTCATCAAGGAAGCTCTAGAGGATGAACAACACTCTCCATCTCCCCCCACAATTGAGGAAATGTTGCAAATTGCGGAAGATAATGCGGCTTGGTTGGATCGTTTAACTCGAAGTGTGAAGCTCATCACCGCCACCTTTGAACCGGATGTGCTTGTCATGGAAGAAGAAGAGAGTGAGTTTCCCCAAGAAGAGTTCATGAGCCATGAGAAACCTCTTCCACCTCCTTTCATGCTAGAGATTTTACGAATGGCGGAGGATAATGCAAACCGAGTTAACCGCTTATCCCAAAGCATAGAGCTCGTCACGAAGATTCTTGAGAATTAACGACATCCCAATCATGTGGAGCATGTTTATGATGATGAAGATGACACTTGTGAACCGGAAGAGTTTGACACGGAAGAAGATTTGGTAGTGGAGGAGATTGAAGAGCATGTTTTTCCCATGGAGACACCATATGACAATGATGTGAGGATAGAAGAACCAAGGAGACTTGAGGATGATGACACTTTAGAGGAGGTGAGAGATGATTTGGAGACGCTTCAAGAAGAGGTGGCACCGAGAGTGGAGCACGAAAGTGAACAACACCACCCTATTGAGGTCCCACCAAAGATTGTGAGTACTCTTCAATCTTCTTGCTTGATCATGAAGTACTTGTGTCAAGAGACGGTCACAAGCTTCATAACCTCCCCTAAGGTGATAATGGAAGAGGAGCCCCCATGTTTGAACCGGAAGACTCTTTGAGTGGCATCACCAACTTGGAGATGATGGAGCTCAATGGTGGCCCCCTACCATACTTTCTTCCTCAAGTTCCAAATTTCAAAGGTAGCAAGCCACCCCAAGGTATCAAGTGCTATACAAGCATCAATGTGCATTGGCTAGTCTACCATTCCCCCAAGATGTTCCTTGGAGCTCAACTCTCATCATGGAAGAAGCTACTTGACATCAAGGAGGTACTAAGTTGGACACCATAACACAGGTATCGTCGAGCTTAAGACGGTAACCAAGTGCTTCTTGGGAGGCACCCCATGTTATCTTTAATTTTTCGCTTTGAATTGTTGTTTGAGGTTTTTGTGTTGTTTTAGCTTTTTGAATAAGATTTGACAAGCATATTGGGATCACTCTTCACCAAGGATCATCATGGAACTCTTTCACCTCTATTACGTCCTATGCTCCTCTCTACCAATGCGGTAACTTTGTTCCACCTTACCCTCTCTCTCTTGATCATTGAGGACAATGCTCATGTTAGTCGTAGGGGAGTTTGAGGTTTGGTGTGATTATTTGTGGTAGAGATGTAATGTTATGATTTGCTTGATTTGCATGATCTTAATTGTTTCCAAATTCCTCTATTGTAGAATCATTCGCTTCTTGACTTTTGGTGTTTAGCTGACTTCAAGTTTTCACAATGACGTTTAGACTGTTCCACTTAGAACCTATAACCAGCATGTTAGCACTAATATCAAATGAGTCTAGGCCAGAACAGAGATTTTATCACTCTTGTATGATTGGTTGATTGGTTTGATACATGTTTTTGTACCACCCGATAACACCGTTCTAAGATGATAAAGGCAATTAGAAGTTCACCACATTAAGCCAAAAAGCCTGCCCGAATCATTATCCTTTAGGATAACCCCGTTGAGCCTTGGCCTGTTTGTTGGATGATACACATTTTCAGCCCTACCCCATGTTTTTCATCACCTTTTTGATCCCTCGTGATTGTGGCTTGAGATTAGATGGAATCCAATTCGAAATTTTGTGGTTGAAGTTGTAAGGGGCTAAGGGTCAAGTGGCTAATGCTCAAAAGAAAAGAGAAGAAAAGAAAAGCTAAGCTAGGCAAGCTCGACACCAAAGTGAAGTGTCGGGTTGAGCACTAGCAAAGGCAAAAGCTGTGAGCTAGGCCGGTTCAACACCTAAGTGAAGTGTTGGATCGAGCACTAGTATGCAGTAGGAGAAAAAAAGAAAAAAGAAAAAAAAGAGAGAAAAGGAAGAAAGAAAAAAAAAAGAGTTCTCGAATGTGGCCCTTGATCCTAGCCCGAGTTTGTAAAGTGCGGATCTAGAAGCGGATGAAGTCGAGTCGATAGCCACATCATGATCACTCACCACTCTCAAAAATTCTCCTTTCCCCCGCCTTATCCGTTCCATTTTCCCGAGTTCAAGCCCTTTTGATTAGAGTTGGTGTTGTCGTGGTCGGTCTTTGCTCTGTCCCAATCAACCACTACTTGAAGTGTGATGAAAATAATGAGGTCTAGACTTGTTTGGTTGATGTTCTTGCATGTGTAGGTTTAGTTTGTTTGTGGAACAGTTTAAGCCAAATTGTTATTGCTTGAATCTCAATGGGACCGATTGATGTGTGAATTTCAACTCACAACATTCAAGGTCGTATTCCACGGGGTTCTCTCAATGGCCACTACTCACATTCCTCGTAGACGGTCTATTCATTTGAAAGGAGTTTTGGTTTGAAATAGGAATTAAAAACTTAAAGGAAACTAAATAAAGGAAGAGAAATAAAGTGGTGCAAATCAAAGACAAAGGGGGTTCTCTTGGTGGGTAGTTTCATCATGCTCAAGAGGACTAATTGAACAAACAAGTCAATCAAGATCGAGTTTGCATTTGGATGACCATGCATTTCACTTCTATAGACTCAATGCACTCTCGTAGCACCAAATCCCTATCCTAATACCACTCAACTTAGGCTCTCGCTCTCAAGCTAAGTGAAAAAGGATGCATTCTAAGTGTTTGATGAAATGCCAAGACACAAGACCCTCTCTTAAGACTCTATGACCACAAGGCTAGGCACAACACTCTCATATCAATGTTCTAACACTAAGAGATTCACCAAAAAGCCTTTTCAAACTCAATTGAATGAAAATCCACATGCACACCAAGTGTTCGATAAAATGCCCAAGAGAGAAATCAAGTGAAAATGGTTGAAACAAGATGATCTAATCTCTTAGAACACACTCACTTCAATCCCTAGACCTACAATCTATGCAATCCAAGCACTCTCATGCATCAAATCACATTGAATGGACCAAATCAAGCAAACATGGCATAAAATGGCATTAAGAACAAGTCTAGGAATCATCCTCATACAACCAAGATCAATCATGGCAAGTTCTATACAATCATCCCTCTATCATAGCACAACTAATCTACCCATCCAAGATGAACCCTAGAAACTCAGCCACACATGGCCAAGGGAGTAAAGAGAAAAGAAGGAAGAATGGTCACCAAGAACACCATGGATGAATCCTTGAGATGATCTTCACTTCTCCACTTGTAAGCACTTCTCCCAAGGTTTGTTGGCTTCAATCCTAGCTCCAATGGCTTCAAATTGCTCCAAAAACGTGTTCTAGGGTTTGAGGGTTCGTGGGTATGTGTTTGGGGTTCAAGAGAGATAATATCTTTTCTCAAAATGGCCAAAAACAAGAATATTTATAGTGCAGGGGACAGTGCACGGCGTGCACCCCTGCACGGCGTGCACCTCTGCACGGCGTGCACCCCTGCACTCTGCAGAAAGCTCGATCTTGTAATGCTCATAACTCCCTCGTCCGGCCTCCAAATGACCTCCCGTTTGCTCCTATGCGCTCCTTGTCATCCGTACTTTGAAGCCATAACCTGAAAATGCACAGAGGCAACTCCGATAGACCACGAATTTGGCTCCAAAGTGGCAACCGGACAACAAAATGACACTTTGCACGAAACTTCAATAAAAGCATATAGGTCATGTCATTTCACGAATAAACACGGGCATTTCAAAGGTCATTCATAAGCTTAAAATGCACTAATTAAAGTCACATCAAATTCCCCTACGACTAAGCTTTGCTTGTCCTCAAGCAAATGAATTAGAAAACATCCAAGTTCACAAATGACAAGTTCGCTCCATTGAGATTCAAGCAATCACAATTTAGCTTAAACTGTTCCACGAACAAACTAAACCTACACATGCAAGAACATCAACCAAACAAGTCTAAACCTCACTAATTTCTGCACACTTCAAGTAGTGGTTGATTGGGACACAGCAAAACCGACCACGACAACACCAACTCTAATCAAAAGGACTTGAAATCGGGACATGGATCGTAAGTGGTGAGTGATTATGATGTGGCTATCGACTCGACTTCATCCGCTTCTAGATCCGCACTTTACAAAACTCTGGCTAGGATCAAGGGCTACATTTGAGAACTCTTTTTCTTTCTTCTTTTTTTTTCTTACTGCATACTAGTGCTCGATTCAACACTTCACTTAGGTGTTGAACCTGCCTAGCTCACAGCCTTTGCCCTTTTGCTTAGTGCTCAACCCGACACTTCACTTAGGTGCCGAGCTTGCCTAGCTGCTTTTTTTTTTCACAATTTAGCCACTTGATCCTTAGCCCCTTACAACTTCCACACAAGATTTCGAATTGGATTCCGTCTAATCTCAAGCCACAATCACGAAGGATCAAAAAGGGTAAAGAAAGACATGGAAAAGGGTGAAAATTCTGATTGCCTTCATCATCTTAGACCAGTGTTATCGAGCGGTACAAAAACACGTATCAAACCAATCAACCAACATGCAAGAGTGATAAAATCTCAGTTCTGGCCCAGACTCATTTGATATTAGTGCTAACATGCCGGTTATAGGTTCTAAGTGGAACAATCTAAACATCATTGTGAAAGCTTGAAGTCAATTAAACACTAAACGTCAAGAACCGAACGATTCTACAATAGAGGAATTCGACATTCAATTAAGATCATGCAACACATCAGAACATAGCTTTAGACTTCTACCGACAAATAATCACACCAAAACTCAAACTCCCTTACGACTAACATGAGCATTGTCCTCAATGATCAAGAGAGAGAGGATAAGGTGGAACGAATATACCGCACGGTGAAGAAGAGAAGCCGGAGATGGAATCCCGGATCAAGTAACCTGTTCAGGACGAGGACCTGAATCAGGGGTACCTGTAGAAAACAAGGGAGGGCATACCACTCAAACACAACCCATAGTCGACAAGATGAGAGTACGGATGAGATGTGTGATTGATGTGACTTTAATTAGTGCATTTTAAGCTTATGAATGACCTTTGAAATGCCCGTGTTTGATTTTGAAATGCCGTGCTTAATGTGTTTTTATCGGAGTTTTGTGCTAAGTGCTATTCTGTTGCCCGGTTGCCACTTTGAGGCCAATTCCATGTCTATTGGAGGTGTTTTATTTGTATTTTCAGGTCTTGGCATTGTAGTACTGGTGACAAGGAGCACGTAGGATCAAACGGGAGGTCAATCAGAGCTAGGACAAGGGAGATATGAGCGTTGCAAAGTCGAGCCTTCTGCAGAGCTGAGGAGGTGCACGCGTGCACCACTGCACGCCGTGCATGATGCACGCCGTGCACCGTGCACGGTTTGGTGCACGGGCTGTCCAGGAGGCTCCGAAACACATTCAGCTCCAAGGTGCACGCCGTGCAGCCTTGCACGCCGTGCACCATGCACGCCGTGCAGGGGTGCACGCCGTGCACTTCCCCTGCACTATAAGTACCCATGTTTTTCACTCTTTTGGGAAATGATCTCATATCTCTTAAACCCCAAATACATTTCCACGAACCCTCAAACCCTAGAGCACGTTTTTGGAGCAAATTGAAGCCATTGGAGCTAGGATTGAAGTCAACCAACCTTGGGAGAAGTGCTACAAGTGAAGAAGTGAAGATCATCTCAAGGATTCATCCATGGTGTTCTTGGTGACCATTCTTCCTTCTTTTCTCTTTACTCCCTTGGCCATGTGTGGCTGATTTTCTAGGGTTCATCTTGGATGGGTAGATTAGTTGTGCTATGATAGAGAGATGATTGTATAGAACTTGCCATGATTGATCTTGGTTGTATGAGGATGATTCCTAGACTTGTTCTTAATGCCATATTTTGCCATGTTTGCTTAATTTGGTCCATTCATTGCAATTTGATGCATGAGAGTGCTTGGATTGCATAGATTGTAGGTCTAGGGATTGAAGGGAGTGTGTTCTAAGAGATTAGATCATCTCAATTCAACCATGGTTGCATGATTTCTCACTTGTGCATTTTATCGAACACTTGGTGTGCATTAGGATTTTCACTCAATTGAACTTTGATTAGTCTTTGGATGATTCTCTTAGTGTTAGGACATTGACATGAGAGTGTGGTGTCTATCCTAGTGGTCATAGAGTCATAGGAGAGGGTTTTGTAGCTTGGCATTTCATCAAACACCTTTAATGCATCCTTAGTCATTTAGCTTGAGAGCGAGAGCCTAAGTTGAGTGGTTGTAGGATAGGAACTTAGTGCTACGAGAGTGCATCGAGTCTATAGAAGGGATTTGCGTGGTCATTCGATTGCAACCTAGATCATGTTTGGCTTGTTTGTGCATTTGTTCCTCTTGAGCATGATGAAGCTATCTTTCCAAGTGAACCCCCTTGGTCTTTGGTTTGCACCCTTTTGTCTTGTTTTGTTTGTTTAGTTTTCTTTTTGTTTTCTTTTGTTCTTATTTCAAACCAAATCTTATTTTAAATGAATAGACCGTCCATGAACCATGTGAGTACAAGCTTTTGAGAGAGCCCTCGTGGAATACGACCTTGATTGTTGTGAGTTGAATCTTGCACGTCAAGTTTTTGGCGCCGTTGCCGGGGACTTTCTCAATCCTTTGAAAGCACTTAGTAGTGGACCGATCTATTCACTTCCTTCCAATTTAGTTTTTGCTTCCTTTTACTTGTTGTTTGGTTTTGTTATCCCGCATTGTTGTACTACTTGGTTGTGTTTGTTGTGCGTGTTTGTAGGCCCCTTATCCACCTATCTAGTTCATGGGAGCAAGGTTGCAAGTAAGATGAACTCGTGGAATGGAAATCAAGGTTATGGTCCCTATCAAGGGTGGAATCCATCTCCTAATCCATATCATGGTAATCTTACTTCATCCAACTACTACCAAGGAACTTATGAGGGAGATAGCCAATGGTGGGATCAAGAACAACAAGCTTCAATGCCAATGTGGAATGAACAATGTCCCTATCCATCTCCACCCTACCATCAAGTCTTGCCGGAGTATTATCAAGAAGATTTCACAAGTCAAGAACAACATTCTCCACCGCCTTCAATGTTAGAGGAGCTCTTTAAGATGGTTAGAGAAAGCGAGCGCCCTCAAGAGGATTTCACAAGCTATGAGCAACCCTCTCAACCTCCTTCTATGTTAGAGGAGCTCTTGAAAATGGTGAAGGAAAGTGAGCGTCCTCGAGAGGAGTTTGTAAGCTATGAGGAACCTCCTCCACCTCTTTCCACACTTGAGGAAGCTTTGAAGATTGCGGAAGAAAATGCGAACCAACTCAATCGTTTAGCTCGAGGCGTGACACTCATCAAGGAAGCTCTAGAGGAGGAACAACAATGTCCATCTCCCCCCACAATTGAGGAGATGTTGCAAATTGCTGAAGATAATGCGGCTCGGTTGGATCGTTCAACTCAAAGTATGAAGCTCATCTCCGACATCCTTGAACCGGAAGTGCTTGTCATGGAAGAAGAAGAAGGTGAGTCTCCCCAAGAAGAGTTCATGAGCCATGAGAAACCTCTTCCATCTCCTTTCATGCTAGAGATCTTACAAATTGCGGAGGATAATGCAAATCGAGTTAACCGTTTATCTCAAAGCATAGAGCTCGTCACGAAGATTCTTGAGAATGAACGACATCCCAATCATTTGGAGTATTTTTATGATGATGAAGATGACGCTTGTGAACCGGAAGAGCTTGACACGGAAGAAGAGTTGGTAGTGGAGGAGATTGAGGAACATGTTCTTCCGAGGACACACCAAGTAACAATGATGTGGGGTATGAAGAACCAAGGAGACTTGAGGATGAAGACCCTTTAGAAGAGGTGAGAGATGATTTGGAGACGCTTCAAGAAGAGGTGGCACCGAGAGTGGAGCACGAAAGTGAACAACACCACCCTATCGAGGTCCCACCAAAGGTTGTGAGTACTCTTCAATCTTCTTGCTTGATCATGAAGTACTTGTGTCAAGAGACGGACACAAGCTTCATAACCTCCCCTAAGGTGATAATGGAAGAGAAGTCGTCCATGTGTGAACCGGAAGACTCCTTGAGTGGCATCACCAACTTGGAGACAATGGAACTCAATGGAGGCTCCCTACCATACTTTCTTCCTCAAGCTTCGACACTCAAAGGTAGCAAGCCACCCCAAGGTCTCAAGTGCTATACAAGCATCAATGTGCATTGGCTAGTCTACCATTCCTCCAAGATGCTACTTGGAGCTCAACTTTCATCATGGAAGAAGCTACTTGACATCAAGGAGGTACTAAGTTGGACACCATAACGCAGGTATCGTCGAGCTTAAGACGGTAACCAAGCGCTTCTTGGGAGGCACCCCATGTTATCTTTACTTTTATTGCTCTTGTTTGCTCTTTTTAGTTTTTGTGTTGTTTTAGCTTTTTGAATAAGGTTGGCAAGCATTTTGGATCACTCTTCACCAAGGATCATCATGGAACTTTTTCACCTCTATCACGTCCTTTGCTCCTCTCTACCAATGCGGTAACTTCGTTCCACCTTACCCTCTCTCTCTCTTGATCATTGAGGACAATGCTCATGTTAGTCGTAGGGGAGTTTGAGGTTTGGTGTGATTATTTGTCGGTAGAAGTCTAAAGCTATGTTCTGATTTGTTGCATGATCTTAATTGAATGTCGAATTCCTCTATTGTAGAATCGTTCGGTTCTTGACGTTTGATGTTTAATTGACTTCAAATCTTCGCAATGATGTTTAGATTGTTCCACTTAGAACCTATAACCAGCACTAATATCAAATGAGTCTGGGCCAGAACTGAGATTTTATCACTCTTGTATGTTAGTTGATTGGTTGATACGTGTTTTTATACCGCTCGATAACACCGGTCTAGGATGATGAAGGCAATCAGAATTTCTTCCCCTCCTCCATGTTTTTCATTCTCCTTTTGATCTTTCGTGATTGTGGCTTGAGACTAGACGGAAACCAATTCGAAATCTTGTACGGAAGTTGTTAAGGGGCTAAGGATCAAGTGGCTAAATTGTGAAAAAAAAAAAAGAGAGATAAACAAATGCTCAAAAGAAAAGCTAGGCAAACTCGGCACCTAAGTGAAGTGTCGGGTTGAGCACTAAGCAAAAGGGCAAAGGCTGTGAGCTAGGCAGGTTCAACACCTAAGTGAAGTGTTGAATCGAGCACTAGTATGCAGTAAGAAAAAAAAAAAAAAAGAAAAGAAAAGAAAGAAAAAGAGTTCTCAAATGTAGCCCTTGATCCTAGCCAGAGTTGTAAAGTGCGGATCTAGAAGCGGATGAAGTCAAGTCGATAGCCACATTCACGACTCACGATCCTTGTTCCGATTTCAAGCCCTTTTGATTAGAGTTGGTGTTGTCATGGTCGGTTTTGCTGTATCCCAATCAACCACTACTTGAAGTGTGCAGAAATTAGTGAGGTTTAGACTTGTTTGGTTGATGTTCTTGCATGTGTAGGTTTAGTTTGTTCGTGGAACAGTTTAAGCTAAATTGTGATTGCTTGAATCTCAATGGACCGAACTTGTCATTTGTGAACTTGGATGTTTTCTAATTCATTTGCTTGAGGACAAGCAAAGCTTAGTCGTAGGGGAATTTGATGTGACTTTAATTAGTGCATTTTAAGCTTATGAATGACCTTTGAAATGCCCGTGTTTGATTCTGAAATGCCGTGCTTAATGTGTTTTTATCGGAGTTTTGTGCTAAGTGCTATTCTGTTGCCCGGTTGCCACTTTGAGGCCAATTCCATGTCTATTGGAGGTGTTTTATTTGTATTTTCAGGTCTTGGCATTGTAGTACTGGTGACAAGGAGCACGTAGGATCAAACGGGAGGTCAAACAGAGCTAGGACAAGGGAGATATGAGCGTTGCAAAGTCGAGCCTTCTGCAGAGCTGAGGAGGTGCACGCCGTGCACCACTGCACGCCGTGCATGATGCACGCCGTGCACCGTGCACGGTTTGGTGCACGGGCTGTCCAGGAGGCTCCGAAACACATTCAGCTCCAAGGTGCACGCCGTGCAGCCTTGCACGCCGTGCACCATGCACGCCGTGCAGGGGTGCACGCCGTGCACTTCCCCTGCACTATAAGTACCCATGTTTTTCACTCTTTTGGGAAATGATCTCATATCTCTTAAACCCCAAATACATTTCCACGAACCCTCAAACCCTAGAGCACGTTTTTGGAGCAAATTGAAGCCATTGGAGCTAGGATTGAAGTCAACCAACCTTGGGAGAAGTGCTACAAGTGAAGAAGTGAAGATCATCTCAAGGATTCATCCATGGTGTTCTTGGTGACCATTCTTCCTTCTTTTCTCTTTACTCCCTTGGCCATGTGTGGCTGATTTTCTAGGGTTCATCTTGGATGGGTAGATTAGTTGTGCTATGATAGAGAGATGATTGTATAGAACTTGCCATGATTGATCTTGGTTGTATGAGGATGATTCCTAGACTTGTTCTTAATGCCATATTTTGCCATGTTTGCTTAATTTGGTCCATTCATTGCAATTTGATGCATGAGAGTGCTTGGATTGCATAGATTGTAGGTCTAGGGATTGAAGGGAGTGTGTTCTAAGAGATTAGATCATCTCAATTCAACCATGGTTGCATGATTTCTCACTTGTGCATTTTATCGAACACTTGGTGTGCATTAGGATTTTCACTCAATTGAACTTTGATTAGTCTTTGGATGATTCTCTTAGTGTTAGGACATTGACATGAGAGTGTGGTGTCTATCCTAGTGGTCATAGAGTCATAGGAGAGGGTTTTGTAGCTTGGCATTTCATCAAACACCTTTAATGCATCCTTAGTCATTTAGCTTGAGAGCGAGAGCCTAAGTTGAGTGGTTGTAGGATAGGAACTTAGTGCTACGAGAGTGCATCGAGTCTATAGAAGGGATTTGCGTGGTCATTCGATTGCAACCTAGATCATGTTTGGCTTGTTTGTGCATTTGTTCCTCTTGAGCATGATGAAGCTATCTTTCCAAGTGAACCCCCTTGGTCTTTGGTTTGCACCCTTTTGTCTTGTTTTGTTTGTTTAGTTTTCTTTTTGTTTTCTTTTGTTCTTATTTCAAACCAAATCTTATTTTAAATGAATAGACCGTCCATGAACCATGTGAGTACAAGCTTTTGAGAGAGCCCTCGTGGAATACGACCTTGATTGTTGTGAGTTGAATCTTGCACGTCAGTGATCCAACAACATGACAAGTGCAAAGCCAGAAATGAAAAGAGAAAATCAGAAGTCAAACACAACAAAACATGCAGTCATAAACAGAAATAAAAGAAAGGAAAAATCCAAAGTCCTGAGAGGTGGTGAGTGATCCTGTGGCTCTCAGTGGGGTGGTGGTCGTGGGTGCCCAGGCCACTGTGACCATGGATGGTAGCCGTCAAACGGGGGAGGCGGTGGAAAGACTGCCCAAGTGCTGGAGGGGCCGGACTCAGAGTGGAAGCTCTCCTGGTAGTAGTAGGACTGATGCTGCTGCCAGTACTGAGAATGCTGAATCCGAGTAATCTGAATACCCTGAAACTGCTGAGCCTCATGCACTGAGCAAGCTGCTGTCCATAGAACTGCTGGCTCTCAAAGTCCCTAGCGTTGTACGCCTCTAGGTTCTGAACTCTCCTGTTAAGATCCTGTATCGCCGCACTGTCTCTCCTCTGTCCCTCACGAATATCCTCCACTACGGTCGTGAGGCGACCCATCCCCGAGATAAGCTCATGAAGTGTAGTAGGGTCGATCTCTCCATCCTCCTCATCACTGTCATCATCTGAGACCCGACAAGTCGGAACCAGAAGGTCTGTGATCTGAGCTGTAGGTAGGACAATCCGCAAGAGAACTGGTCGAGGCTCGACAAATGCTGGAGCAGGACCAAAAGCATCAAGGCATTCATACCCACGCACCAACCTGGTCACAAATCCTCCTCCCAGCAGAACACCAATAGTGTCATTAGCTTGTATCTGAAGGAGGGCTCCTAGCACTAAATCACCTAGATGCAGCTTGATGCCCTCTCCAAGCAATAAAAGAGAAACAAATCTCTGACTGAGACTACACCTGGAGAGGAGGATGGCTTCCTGTGGGTGATGGAGTGCCGGAAGAAGTGATGGAGGAGCTTCAGCATAGGCCGATTCACTTCTGTGACCTTGGATGAGCGAGCTGAATAACCTCTAGTCCTCGGTGCAATTTCCTTGAAGAATGCACTCTTGGCGTCCCCCGCAAGAGAAGATATGAGAGCCAACCCAGAGAGCTCGCCACTTTGAACCTGCACCCACTCATAGAACCCAAGGCGGTATCCAAACTCGTCAATGGAGCACACACGCGCCATCCCGCCGAGCCTGAAGCGCACACAAACCTCACTAGTGGTCTCGTGACACTCCACGGTGAGAGTGCTCAAGAACTCCTTTGTAGGCCACTCATACGCCCTTTCGTCAACCTCCAAGAGCGCCCAAATACCGGCTCCATCAGCCAAAGTCTTCAAAGCATCCAACCATCCATCATGGCTCTGCAACCCCTCAAAATCAAATCTACCCTGCCTCGCCACGGGCCATCTTGCCATAACCTGATAATGACTGTAAGCCCGATCTCTGGGGTCGAAGTCGAAGATCCTCTGAACCACTGATTCAAGAGGGTCGACGCCACGAGGAGCTGGAGGCGGCGAAGGCGACCGTGGTGGAGGAGCAGAAGACTCCCCAGTCTGTCCCTTCCGCTTCTTGGAAGCTGGTGCCTTGGATCGCTTGGGGGCGGAGGATGAAGAAGCTGATTTACCCTTGGGAGGCATCCTGCAAAAGAAGTGCATACAAAGAATCAACCAAAAAGGCTACACTCCTAAGACAAATCCTATCAAGGCGCCGAATCATAACACATGATCAAACATTGAGCACAATTCAAAATCATCAAGTTCAAGTGCAACAACCTATGCTAGCAAAAATCAAATCATTGAAATCCAAACTTAAGCAAAAGGCATGCATCATGGATCAAAAACACGAATCAAGAACATATAAGCCTAAGTCCACACAATGTAAGGAGGAATACATAAAAAATTAAACCAATGAGTGGTGATTAACCACACCCCTCCTCACACAAAGAATGGAATTCGGTCCCCGAATTCGGAACCTGAAGAAACAAAAGACACATCACAAAGATAGGCACGGAGTAGGATCACAAGTCAAACACGAACAACCACACCTAACTCCACCATTCAAATAAATCACGATAAAACAACATTCTGCCCCCATCAAGCCACCACTAATCCTTTGCAACCATCCACCAATCAAGAATAATCAAATCAGCCACGAATCAAGAACAATCAATCAATTGCACAAAGCTAAAATCGGATCAACAATGGACACAAGCAACGCCATAACCCCAAACCTGCTCACATGAAACCAAGCAAATCCCACACCCTAAACTTAAGCAACCAAAGCACACCCCTCACATCAAAATCCTAACAACCAAAATCAATGCCCAACTCCACAATTCAAAGCAAACCAACAATATCAACATTCAATCAAACCACACTACCAACTGCCAACTAACTCAAGCAACCAAATCAGAAATTCAAGCCAAAAGAAACCTGAGATTGGGGCAGGTTGGCGGTTGAGGAAAGACGGCGGAATTGAGTGGCGGCTGGAGTGGGAGAAGGGAGGAGTTAGAGACTTGAGAGAGAGGGGCTGGTCGGTCGATTGGAGGGCGGCGGCGGGATGGGATCGGCGGGCATGAGTTGTTGGCGGCTGGGCAGGAGTGGCGGCGGGCAGAGTTGTTGGCGGCTGGGCAGGAGTGGCGGCGGCGGCGGCGGCTGGGGAAGCTTCGGCGGCGGATCGGAAGGATGGAAGTGTTGGCGGTGGCTGGGGGTGGGCAGGCAGATGGAAGCTGGCGGCGGCGTCGGGCGGTTGAGGAAGGCCGGCGGTCGGGTTAAGGGTGCGCTGGCGGCGGCGGCGGCCGGGTTGAGGGTGGTGGCTGGGGGTGGTCGGCGGCTGCGTGAAAGAGAGAGTGAGAGGGTCGGGGTCGGGGGTGAGGGGGAAGGGGATAAGGGGGGGTCGGGTGGGTCAAGTGAGTTGGGTGAGTGGGTCGGTTGGTTCGGGCGGGTGAGTAGGCTGGTTGGTGGGTGGGTCGGGTCGGATCAGCTGGGCAAGTGAGTTGGGTGAACCAAAACCAAACCGAACAATGACTCAAACCAGAAAATCAAGAATCAGATGACTCAACCACTGACCAAACCGAAACAAAGTAAAGGTGAAAAATCAGGTGCACGGCGTGCAGGTGTGCAGGGTGCACGGCGTGCATGGATGCACGGCGTGCACCTTGGAGCTGAAATATTTTTCGAACCCTCCTGGACAGCCCGTGCACCAAACCGTGCACGGTGCACCGCATGCATCATGCACGGCGTGCAGTGGTGCACGGCGTGCACCAAGGAGCTGAAAAATTTTTCGAACCTCCTGGACAGCACGTGCACCAAACCGTGCACGGTGCACGGCGTGCATCATGCACGGCGTGCACCTCCTCAGCTCAAAAACAAATTTTCACCTCGACGAAAAACGACCAAAACACCATCAAATCAACCCAAAACGGACCCCGAACTTCAGAATTTCAACGCCTACGAGACCACAAAGGACACCACAACAACTCAAGGACCTTGAACACCACAAAAACACACAATCACGCAATCAAATCAAGAAGAAAAGACATGAAAAACACTCGGGTTGCCTCCCGAGAAGCGCTTGTTTAACGTCGTAAGCTCGACGAAGCAAGGAACACTCAAGGCACGACCAAAGACAAGACCTCAACAGCACCTATAGTATCACTAACTACATAATGCTTAAGTCTATGGCCATTCACCTTAAAAGGTTCGGTTTGGGATGGAGAGATTACCTCGATGGTGCCATAAGGAAAAACAAGAGTTACCGTAAAGGGGCCGGACCAACGAGACCTCAATTTCCCGGGAAAGAGCTTGAGCCGAGAGTTGTATAGGAGAACTTCATCACCAACTTTGAAATCCTTGCCCGGCTTCAAACGGGAATCATGAATGAGCTTCGTCCTCTCCTTGTAAAGCTTTGCATTCTCATATGCATGATGGCGATACTCCTCGAGCTCATGTACCTGAAACTTACGCTCTTCTCCTGCGAGACTCATATCAAGGTTTAGAAATTTCAAAGCCCAATAAGCTCGGTGCTCGACTCTACCGGCAAATGGCATGCTTTGCCATAGACCATCCGATAGGGAGTAGTGCCTATAGGGGTCTTGTAGGCCGTGCGGTAGGCCCATAGAGCGTCATCAAGCTTCTTCGACCAATCTTTCCGTGATTGGTCGACCGTCTTTTCTAAGATTCTTTTAAGTTCCCTATTGGTCACCTCGGCTTGGCCACTAGTTTGAGGGTGATACGAGGTGGACATCCGATGAGTGACACCGAACCGGTGGCATACTCTATCGAATTGCCCTTGAAAATGAGTACCTCGATCACTAATGATAGCACGAGGGGTACCAAAACGGGTGAACAACTTAACAAGAAACTTCCCTACGACTCGGGCATCATTGGTAGGCAAAGCTTGTGCCTCCGCCCATTTAGACACGCAATCTACCGCAACTAATATGTACTTGTTACCATGCGAAGTAGGAAACGGTCCCATGAAATCAATACCCCATATATCAAATATTTCTACCACTAACGAGACATTTTGAGGCATTTCACTACGGGAAGAGATGTTACCTGAACGTTGACACGCATCGCAAGACTTGACAAAGTCTTGACAATCTCGGAAGATCGGGGCCAAAAGAATCCGGACTCAAGTACCTTGCGAGCCGTGCGATTTGCTCCATGATGTCCACCCGTAGGACCGGAGTGGCAATGTCGCATGATGTCCTTAGACTCTCCATAAGTGACACATCTTCTAATCATACCATCCGAGCCAACTCGAAATACAAAAGGATCGTCCCAATAGTAATGCTTCAAATCCGCAAAGAACTTCCTTTTGTCTTGAGTGGAGAGGCCCTCCTTCAAGTCTCCACTAGCAAGATAGTTAGCCAAATCCGCGAACCAAGGTTCCTTGAACTCTAAAGTTGCTATAGCGAATAATAGCTCATCGGGAAGTTGTCATTGATCTCTTCATTACCATTGTGTACCATTTCCGCCTCTTCCAAGCGAGACAAGTGGTCGGCGGCTTCATTCTCGGACCCCTTCTTATCTCGAATCTCAATATCAAACTCTTGCAATAGAAGGACCCATCGGATCAACCTTGGTTTAGCATCGGTCTTAGATAGAAGGTACCTCAAAGCTTGGTGGTCCGTGAAGACAATAGTGTGAGAAAGTACCAAGTAGGACCTAAACTTATCAAAAGCAAACACTATGGCCAAGGGCTCCTTCTCCGTAGTTGTGTAGTTCCTTTGAGCATCATTGAGAGTCTTACTTGCATAGTATATTGGATGGAATCTCTTGTCAATTCGTTGGCCTAGAACCGCTCCAATGGCGTAATCGCTAGCATCACACATCAACTCAAATGACTTTGACCAATCCGGAGCAATGAGTATAGGGCATTCGTGAGCTTACCCTTGAGGAGTTCAAAAGCTTGCAAGCACTCTTCATCAAAACAAAATTCCACATCCTTCTCAAGAAGCCGAGTCATAGGAGTAGTTATTTTCGAGAAGTCTTTGATGAAGCGCCTATAGAAACCAGCATGCCCCAAGAAGCTTCTCACGGCTTTCACGGATGAGGGTGGAGGAAGTTGAGAGATGGTCTCCAATATTGCCTTGTCAACCTCAATGCCCTTTTTAGAGATCTTATGACCAAGAACAATCCCCTCATTGACCATGAAATGACACTTCTCCCAACTTAATGCAAGATTGGTCTCTTCACACCGACGCAAGACCTTCTCAAGGTTCCTCAAGCATAGGTCAAATGAATCCCCAAAAACCGAGAAGTCGTCCATGAACACTTCTATGATATCTTCCACGAAATCATCGAAAATGGCAAGCATACACCATTGGAAGGTAGCGGGAGCGTTGCACAACCCAAAGGGGATCCGTCGATAAGCAAAAGTACCGAAGGGGCATGTGAATGTGGTCTTCTCGATGTCCTCCGAGGCGATCGGGATTTGGAAGTACCCGGACATACCATCCAAGAAACAATAGTACTCGTGACCGGAAAGACGCTCGAGCATTTGATCCATGAAGGGTAGAGGAAAGTGATCCTTCCTAGTGGCATCATTGAGTCGACGATAATCTATGCAAACACGCCACCCGGTGATCGTCCTTGTCGGGATAAGCTCATCCTTGTCATTAGCTACCACCGTGATCCCTCCTTTCTTGGGAACAACTTGCACGGGGCTAACCCAAGGGCTATCCGAGATAGGAAAGATAATCCCCGCATCCATAAGCTTAATAACCTCTTTCTTCACAACCTCCTTCATGTTAGGATTTAACCTTCTTTGTGGTTGCACAACCGGCTTGAAATCTTCCTCCATAAGGATCCGATGTGAGCAAAATGTGGGACTTATACCTCGAATATCCGAGATGCTCCACGCAATAGCTCTCATGTACTTCTTGAGGAGCTCCACTAGACGGTCCTTTTGCTCGGGTAGAAGCTCGGAATTGATGATGACCGGTAGCTTAGAATCTGGCATGAGAAAAGCATACTCCAAATGTACGGGAAGAGGCTTGAGCTCAAGAGTAGGTGGTTCTTCATAGGAGGTCTTTACCCTTTCCACCTTTGGGAGGGCAACAAAAACTGTCTCACTCTCCAACTTATCTCTCCCTTCATCAAGATAAGCCACCTGAGCTTTTAATTCTGGGGTGTCTAGATGTTCCTGCACATTCATTCTAAGGCAAACATCCAAAGAATCTCTACACACGAAGTTAGAAATACTACACACACTAGCCGAAGCAATAGTATCACACGAGTACTCTAAATCATCTTGTGCGTGAGCAAACTTCATGCCATCGGCTATGCAAAACGTGACACTCTCTTGTCCTACTCTCAATGTCAATTTTCCGTCATGCACATCAATCAGAGCACGAGAAGTAGCTAGGAATGGTCTACCAAATATCAATGAGACATCCACATCATCGGTATCTATGACCGCAAAGTCAACTAGGAAGACAAAAGGGCCTACTTTAACTAGCACATCATCAACAATCCCCCTAGGACTCTTGGTCGACTTGTCCGCAAGTTGAATGTACATACGAGTAGGACGAAGATTAGACAACCCTAGCTTCTCAAATATGCAATAAGGCATGACATTGATACTAGCACCTAGATCCGCAAGACCATTAGCAAGAGAAATATTACCAATAGCACAAGGGATAGTAAAGGATACCCGGATCCTTGAGCTTTTTGGGTGGACTTTTGAAGAGAACGGCGGAGCATTCCTCATTAAGGTGGACTAGAGATGTCTCCGGTAGCTTTCTCTTGTTGGTGTAGAGTTCCTTCATGAACTTAGCATATTGGGGCATCATAGTCATTGCTTCGGGAAACGGAAGAGAGAATTGCATTTGACTAATCCGCTCCACAAACTTCTTGAAAACCTTCTCAAGGCCATCCTTCTTCAATCGAGATGGGTATGGAGGCTTAGGCTTGTATGGAGATACAACCGGTGCGGGAGGAGAGACCGGTGGTGTACTCGATGTAGCCTTACTAGTTTCCTTGGCAACCTTAGTGCTCACATTACCCGTAGGAGGTTCGACTTCAACCTCAACTTCATCCGAAGGAGGATCATTAATATCATCATCATCAACCATTAGATTAGGATCTTGTACCTTTTTAGAGTCAATTGGAGTAGAGGTTGTATCTTGCAAGGGTCTTCCACTTCTCAAGGTCACTACCTTGCAATGCTCCGGACCTTTGGGGTTGATCTCGGTATTGGAAGGTAAAGTGCCCGAGGGTCGCTCCGAGAGTGCCTTAGAAATATGTCCTAATTGGTTCTCCAAATTGGCAATTGAAGCTTGTTGATTCTTGATGAGTTGGATCATTGCCGCATTGGTGTCTTCTTGAGAGATCAAAGAACCACCCTCCTTATTTTGAGGAGGCTTGTTGAACCCGGGTGGTCCTTCACCTCTATGGTTGTACATTCCCGGTGGGGTAGGACCTTGGAAACCTTGACTTGGATGTCCACTTTGATTCCATTGATTTCCCCCTTGGTGCCCTTGACCTTGGGGTCCTCCTTGAGTCCCTTGGCTACCTTGGTTTAGGTTACTTCCTTGAGACCATTGGTTGCCTTGATAACCCCTATAACCTTGATAACCTCCTTGATTTCCTTGGTTGTAGCCCTTGCTATAACCACTACCTTGACTCCCTTGGCCTTGGTAACCTTGGTTAGACTTGTTGTACCAAGGTCGGTTATAGTTACCTTGATAGTTACCTTGGGGGCTGAAATTACCATGGAAACCTTGACCTTGTGCGAAGCTTACCTCCTCAAGGTCGCCTTGGCCAAGTTCAGGAGTGGCGGAAGGACAAGCACTAACATCGTGGCCTTGACCTCCACAACCTTCACAACAAAATACCGAAGCAACCGGTGGATTACCCACTTTAGATGGCTTAGGCATACTAAGATTGCTTACTTGTGAGGCCATGGCATCAATCTTGGACATAAGGAGAGCAATCATGGGATCATCTTCATCTCGGTGCCCCGGTAACTTAGGCTTCTTCCCATAGCTAGACGAATCCTTTGGTGCATCAACACTTACGGACCGAGAGTCATAGTGTGTGTCACTTTCATACTTAGACTTAGGAGGTTGTTGTCGAGACCAACTCCTTGTCTTGTTGGCCATCTCCGCGAAGAGTTCTAGAGCATCTTCGGGAGTGAGCATCCTTAAGTCACCTCCGGCGGCTTGGTTGATCATCCTTGTATTCTCAAAATCAAGGGACCTAGCAAAGATGTCCGCCAAGCTCCATTCGGCGAAGTTGTGATGAGGACAAGACCGAAGAATGGCTTGGAACCTATTCCAAGTCTCATGGAAGAGCTCTCCCTTGTGTTGTATGAAGTGGTTGATGCGGTCTCGGATTGCATCCGTCATATAGGGAGGAAAGAACTCTTCAAGGAAAGCTTCGGCTAGGCCCTCCCATGTGGTGAAAGCTCTACTCGGTTGATTCTCCAACCATGACTTAGCTCTACCTTTGCGTGAGAAAGGAAAGAGCCGGAGTCTCACACAATCCGGGTGAACTTGGTCATTCTTAACCGTGTCACATATCTCCAAGAAGTCCTTGAGATGCCTAGATGGACATTCACCATCAATGCCATTGAACACCACTCCATTTTGAACCATTTGGATCATATTAGGCTTGAGCTCAAAATTCCTAGCATTGACGGGTCTTCGAACAATGCTAGAGGCTGCCCCTTCAAGAGTAGGACGAGCATAATCCGCCAAGGTACGTCTTGCACCCCTTTGTGAGTGATCATCATCATTGGTATGGTGAGAATGTTCCGAATGGTTATCTTCATCCTCGTGATGAGACATAGTGTGGTGTGAGATGCGATCAACTTCTTCTTCTTCAACTGTAGGAGGTGGGGAAGTGGTAGGTGACTCGAGCACTTGTTCTAGTCCTTGGATTCGTGCTTGAAGACGAGCTGAACGCCTCATGCACTAACCCAAAATCTCCTGCAAACAAGCACAACAAACACACCCGAGTAATACAACGATGCGGGATAATAAAGTAAACAACAAGTAAAAGGAAGCAAAAACTAAATTGGAAGGAAGTGAATAGATCGGTCCACTACTAAATGCTTTCTTAGGATTGAGAAAGTCCCCGGCAATGGCGCCAAAAACTTGATGTGTGAATTTCAACTCACAACATTCAAGGTCGTATTCCACGGGGTTCTCTCAATGGCCACTACTCACATTCCTCGTAGACGGTCTATTCATTTGAAAGGAGTTTTGGTTTGAAATAGGAATTAAAAACTTAAAGGAAACTAAATAAAGGAAGAGAAATAAAGTGGTGCAAATCAAAGACAAAGGGGTTCTCTTGGTGGGTAGTTTCATCATGCTCAAGAGGACTAATTGAACAAACAAGTCAATCAAGATCGAGTTTGCATTTGGATGACCATGCATTTCACTTCTATAGACTCAATGCACTCTCGTAGCACCAAATCCCTATCCTAATACCACTCAACTTAGGCTCTCGCTCTCAAGCTAAGTGAAAAAGGATGCATTCTAAGTGTTTGATGAAATGCCAAGACACAAGACCCTCTCTTAAGACTCTATGACCACAAGGCTAGGCACAACACTCTCATATCAATGTTCTAACACTAAGAGATTCACCAAAAAGCCTTTTCAAACTCAATTGAATGAAAATCCACATGCACACCAAGTGTTCGATAAAATGCCCAAGAGAGAAATCAAGTGAAAATGGTTGAAACAAGATGATCTAATCTCTTAGAACACACTCACTTCAATCCCTAGACCTACAATCTATGCAATCCAAGCACTCTCATGCATCAAATCACATTGAATGGACCAAATCAAGCAAACATGGCATAAAATGGCATTAAGAACAAGTCTAGGAATCATCCTCATACAACCAAGATCAATCATGGCAAGTTCTATACAATCATCCCTCTATCATAGCACAACTAATCTACCCATCCAAGATGAACCCTAGAAACTCAGCCACACATGGCCAAGGGAGTAAAGAGAAAAGAAGGAAGAATGGTCACCAAGAACACCATGGATGAATCCTTGAGATGGTCTTCACTTCTCCACTTGTAAGCACTTCTCCCAAGGTTTGTTGGCTTCAAATTGCTCCAAAAACGTGTTCTAGGGTTTGAGGGTTCGTGGGTATGTGTTTGGGGTTCAAGAGAGATCATATCTTTTCTCAAAATGGCCAAAAACAAGAATATTTATAGTGCAGGGGACAGTGCACGGCGTGCACCCCTGCACGGCGTGCACCCCTGCACGGCGTGCACCCTGCACGGCGTGCACCTCACGCTGCACCTTGCCGCGTGCACCCCTGCACTCTGCAGAAAGCTCGATCTTGTAATGCTCATAACTCCCTCGTCCGGCCTCCAAATGACCTCCCGTTTGCTCCTATGCGCTCCTTGTCATCCGTACTTTGAAGCCATAACCTGAAAATGCACAGAGGCAACTCCGATAGACCACGAATTTGGCTCCAAAGTGGCAACCGGACAACAAAATGACACTTTGCACGAAACTTCAATAAAAGCATATAGGTCATGTCATTTCACGAATAAACACGGCATTTCAAAGGTCATTCATAAGCTTAAAATGCACTAATTAAAGTCACATCACCGATCTTGTCGTTTGTGAACTTGAATGTTTTTCTAATTCATTTGCTTGGGGACAAGCAAAGCTTAGTCGTAGGGGAATTTGATGTGACCTTATTTGGTGCATTTTAAGCCTTTGATTAGCCTAAGGATTTCCCATGTTTGATCTCATTTTGCTATGATTTATATGCTTTTATTGAAGTTTTATGCAAAGTGCTCTCGTGTTTTCCGGTTGCCACTTTGAGGCCAATTTCTATGTCTATTGGAGTTGTTTTATTTCCATTTTCAGGTTTTGGCATTGAAGTACTGGTGACAAGGAGCACGTAGGATCAAACGAGAGGTCAATCGAAGCTAGGACGGAGGAGATATGGCCGATGGAAGTTTGGGAAAAATGCACCTTAAAGCTGAAGAAGTTTTCGGCCGAAAACTCTAAACAGGAGATTGAGGTTCGATTTATGAAGAAATTTTCGGCGAAAACTTCCCAGTGTTTTCTCCGAAAATCTGTGAAGAAATGCAGCAGCCGTTCGGTGTTTTCAAAGAAGTTTTTGGCGAAAATGTTGCACAATTTTCGCCAAAAATTCAAGCTTATTCCGGCGTGCTATATAAAGAAGGAGGGGCGGAAATTAAAAGGCAGCTCATTATTATTTTACACACTCGCCGAACACTCTCTTCCTTTTCTCTCATCCTTCTTCCATCACCAATCCAACATCAACCCTAGCTATTTCTGGTGCAAATTGGAGTAAGGAGCTTGGATTGAAGCCCACAACCTTGGGGAGAGGAGCTTGCAAGAGGAGGATTACCATGGAGCTCTTGGTGACCATTTCTCTTTCTTTCTCTTTTGTTCCCTTGGCCATGTGTGGCTGATCTCCTAGGTTCTCTTGGATTGATAGATAGTTGTGCTAGGATAGAGGTTAATTGTACAAACTTGCCATGATTGACCTTGGATTGTAAGAAGATGGTCTCTATGACTTGTTGTTAATTCCATTGATGGCTATGGCTTGATTGGTCTATTATTTGTCATGTAATGCATGAGAGTGCTTAGATTACATGGATTGTAGGTCTAGGATTGAAGGGAGTGTGTTCTAAGAGATTAGATCATCTCAATTCCACCATAGTTGCATGATTTCTCACTTGTGCATATTTTATCGAACACTTGGCGTGCATTAGGTTTTTCATTCAATTGAACTTTGATTAGTCTTTTGATGATTCTCTTAGTGTTAGGACATTGACATGAGAGTGTGGTGTCTAGCCTAGTGGTCATAGAGTTATAGGAGAGGGTCTTGTAGCTTGGCATTTCATCAAACACCTTTAATGCATCCTTAGTCACTTAGCTTGAGAGCGAGAGCCTAGGTTGAGTGGTTCTAGGATAGGGATTTAGTGCGACGAGAGTGCATTGAGTCTATAGAAGGGATTTGCATGGTCATTCGATTGCATCCTCGATCATGTTTGGCTTGTTTGTGCATTTATTCCTCTTGAGCATGATCAACCTATCTTTCCAAGTGAACCTCCTTTACCTTTGATTTGCACCCTTTTGATTTGCTTTGTTTGTTTAGTTTCCTTTATGTTTTCTTTTGTTCTTATTTCAAACTAAAGCCAATTTGAAATGAATAGACTGTCCATGAACCGTGTGAGTATTAGTTTTTGAGAGAGCCATCGTGGAATACGACCTTGATAGTTGTGAGTGAAAATTGACACGTCAAGTTTTTGGCACCATTGCCGGGGACTTTCTCAATCCTTTGAAATCATTTAGTAGTGGACCGTTCTATTCACTTCTTTCCGTTTTAGTTTTGCTTCTTTGTTATTTGTTTTTGTGGTTTTGTTATCCCGCATTGTTATACTACTTGGTTGTGTTTGTTGTGCGTGTTTGTAGGTCCCTTATCCACCTATCTAGTTCATGGGAGCAAGGTTGCAAGTAAGATGAACTCGTGGAATGGAGGTAATGGTTATGGCACCTATCAAGGGTGGAATCCATCTCCTTACCCATACTATGGTCATCCTACTTCAGCCAACTACTACCAAGAAACTTGTGAGGGAGATAGCCAATGGTGGGGTCAAGAACAACAAGCTTCAACACCCATGTGGAATGAGCAATGCCCTTATCCATCTCCACCCTACCATCAAGTCTTGCCGGAGTATTATCAAGAGGATTTCACAAGTCATGAACAACATTCTCCACCGCCTTCCATGCTAGAGGAGCTCTTTAAGATGGTTAGAGAAAGCGAGCGCCCTCAAGAGGATTTCACAAGCTATGAGCAACCCTCTCAACCTCCTTCCATGCTAGATGAGCTCTTTAAAATGGTAAAGGAAAGTGAGCGTCCTCGAGAGGAGTTCGCAAACTATGAGGAACCTTCTCCACCTCTTTCCACACTTGAGGAAGCTTTGAAGATTGCGGAAGACAATGCGAACCAACTCAATCGTTTAGCTCAAGGCGTTACGCTCATCAAGGAAGCTCTAGAGGATGAACAACACTCTCCATCTCCCCCCACAATTGAGGAAATGTTGCAAATTGCGGAAGATAATGCGGCTTGGTTGGATCGTTTAACTCGAAGTGTGAAGCTCATCACCGCCACCTTTGAACCGGATGTGCTTGTCATGGAAGAAGAAGAGAGTGAGTTTCCCCAAGAAGAGTTCATGAGCCATGAGAAACCTCTTCCACCTCCTTTCATGCTAGAGATTTTACGAATGGCGGAGGATAATGCAAACCGAGTTAACCGCTTATCCCAAAGCATAGAGCTCGTCACGAAGATTCTTGAGAATGAACGACATCCCAATCATGTGGAGCATGTTTATGATGATGAAGATGACACTTGTGAACCGGAAGAGTTTGACACGGAAGAAGATTTGGTAGTGGAGGAGATTGAAGAGCATGTTTTTCCCATGGAGACACCATATGACAATGATGTGAGGATAGAAGAACCAAGGAGACTTGAGGATGATGACACTTTAGAGGAGGTGAGAGATGATTTGGAGACGCTTCAAGAAGAGGTGGCACCGAGAGTGGAGCACGAAAGTGAACAACACCACCCTATTGAGGTCCCACCAAAGATTGTGAGTACTCTTCAATCTTCTTGCTTGATCATGAAGTACTTGTGTCAAGAGACGGACACAAGCTTCATAACCTCCCCTAAGGTGATAATGGAAGAGGAGCCACCCATGTTTGAACCGGAAGAGTCTTTGAGTGGCATCACCAACTTGGAGATGATGGAGCTCAATGGTGGCCCCCTACCATACTTTCTTCCTCAAGTTCCAAATTTCAAAGGTAGCAAGCCACCCCAAGGTATCAAGTGCTATACAAGCATCAATGTGCATTGGCTAGTCTACCATTCCCCCAAGATGTTCCTTGGAGCTCAACTCTCATCATGGAAGAAGCTACTTGACATCAAGGAGGTACTAAGTTGGACACCATAACACAGGTATCGTCGAGCTTAAGACGGTAACCAAGTGCTTCTTGGAAGGCACCCCATGTTATCTTTAATTTTTCGCTTTGAATTGTTGTTTGAGGTTTTTGTGTTGTTTTACCTTTTTGAATAAGATTTGACAAGCATATTGGGATCACTCTTCACCAAGGATCATCATGGAACTCTTTCACCTCTATTACGTCCTATGCTCCTCTCTACCAATGCGGTAACTTTGTTCCACCTTACCTCTCTCTCTTGATCATTGAGGACAATGCTCATGTTAGTCGTAGGGGAGTTTGAGGTTTGGTGTGATTATTTGTGGTAGAGATGTAATGTTATGATTTGCTTGATTTGCATGATCTTAATTGTTTCCAAATTCCTCTATTGTAGAATCATTCGCTTCTTGACTTTTGGTGTTTAGTTGACTTCAAGTTTTCACAATGACGTTTAGACTGTTCCACTTAGAACCTATAACCAGCATGTTAGCACTAATATCAAATGAGTCTAGGCCAGAACAGAGATTTTATCACTCTTGTATGATTGGTTGATTGGTTTGATACGTGTTTTTGTACCACCCGATAACACCGTTCTAAGATGATAAAGGCAATTAGAAGTTCACCACATTAAGCCAAAAAGCCTACCCGAATCATTATCCTTTAGGACAACCCCGTTGAGCCTTGGCCTGTTTGTTGGATGATACACATTTTCAGCCCTACCCCATGTTTTTCATCACCTTTTTGATCCCTCGTGATTGTGGCTTGAGATTAGATGGAATCCAATTCGAAATTTTGTGGTTGAAGTTGTAAGGGGCTAAGGGTCAAGTGGCTAATGCTCAAAAGAAAAGAGAAGAAAAGAAAAGCTAAGCTAGGCAAGCTCGACACCAAAGTGAAGTGTCGGGTTGAGCACTAGCAAAGGCAAAAGTTGTGAGCTAGGCCGGTTCAACACCTAAGTGAAGTGTTGGATCGAGCACTAGTATGCAGTAGGAGAAAAAAAGAAAAAAGAGAAAAAAAAGAGAGAAAAGGAAGAAAAGAAAAAAAAAGAGTTCTCGAATGTGGCCCTTGATCCTAGCCCGAGTTTGTAAAGTGCGGATCTAGAAGCGGATGAAGTCGAGTCGATAGCCACATCATGATCACTCACCACTCTCAAAAATTCTCCTTTCCCCCGCCTTATCCGTTCCATTTTCCCGAGTTCAAGCCCTTTTGATTAGAGTTGGTGTTGTCGTGGTCGGTCTTTGCTCTGTCCCAATCAACCACTACTTGAAGTGTGATGAAAATAGTGAGGTCTAAACTTGTTTGGTTGATGTTTTTGCATGTGTAGGTTTAGTTTGTTTGTGGAACAGTTTAAGCCAAATTGTTATTGCTTGAATCTCAATGGGACCGATCTTGTCGTTTGTGAACTTGAATGTTTTTCTAATTCATTTGCTTGGGGACAAGCAAAGCTTAGTCATAGGGGAATTTGATGTGACCTTATTTGGTGCATTTTAAGCCTTTGATTAGCCTAAGGATTTCCCATGTTTGATCTCATTTTGCTATGATTTATATGCTTTTATTGAAGTTTTATGCAAAGTGCTCTCGTGTTTGTCCAGTTGCCACTTTGAGGCCAATTATATGTCTATTGGAGTTGTTTTCTTTCCATTTTCAGGTTTTGGCATTGAAGTACTGGTGACAAGGAGCACGTAGGATCAAACGGGAGGTCAATCGGAGCTAGGACGGAGGAGATATGGCCGATGGAAGTTTGGGAAAAATGCACCTTAAAGCTGAAGAAGTTTTCGGCCGAAAACTCTAAACAGGAGATTGAGGTTCGATTTATGAAGAAATTTTCGGCAAAAACTTCCCAGTGTTTTCTCCGAAAATCTGTGAAGAAATGCAGCAGCCGTTCGGTGTTTTCAAAGAAGTTTTTGGCGAAAATGTTGCACAATTTTCGCCAAAAATTCAAGCTTATTCCGGCGTGCTATATAAAGAAGGAGGGGCGGAAATTAAAAGGCAGCTCATTATTATTTTACACACTCGCCGAACACTCTCTTCCTTTTCTCTCATCCTTCTTCCATCACCAATCCAACATCAACCCTAGCTATTTCTGATGCAAATTGGAGTAAGGAGCTTGGATTGAAGCCCACAACCTTGGGGAGAGGAGCTTGCAAGAGGAGGATTACCATGGAGCTCTTGGTGACCATTTCTCTTTTTTCTCTTTTGTTCCCTTGGCCATGTGTGGCTGATCTCCTAGGTTCTCTTGGATTGATAGATAGTTGTGCTAGGATAGAGGTTAATTGTACAAACTTGCCATGATTGACCTTGGATTGTAAGAAGATGGTCTCTATGACTTGTTGTTAATTCCATTGATGGCTATGGCTTGATTGGTCTATTATTTGTCATGTAATGCATGAGAGTGCTTAGATTACATGGATTGTAGGTCTAGGGATTGAAGGGAGTGTGTTCTAAGAGATTAGATCATCTCAATTCAACCATAGTTGCATGATTTCTCACTTGTGCATTTTATCGAACACTTGGCGTGCATTAGGTTTTTCATTCAATTGAACTTTGATTAGTCTTTTGATGATTCTCTTAGTGTTAGGACATTGACATGAGAGTGTGGTGTCTAGCCTAGTGGTCATAGAGTCATAGGAGAGGGTTTTGTAGCTTGGCATTTCATCAAACACCTTTAATGCATCCTTAGTCACTTAGCTTGAGAGCGAGAGCCTAGGTTGAGTGGTTCTAGGATAGGGATTTAGTGTGACGAGAGTGCATTGAGTCTATAGAAGGGATTTGCATGGTCATTCGATTGCATCCTCGATCATGTTTGGCTTGTTTGTGCATTTATTCCTCTTGAGCATGATCAACCTATCTTTCCAAGTGAACCTCCTTTACCTTTGATTTGCATCCTTTTGATTTGCTTTGTTTGTTTAGTTTCCTTTATGTTTTCTTTTGTTCTTATTTCAAACTAAAGCCAATTTTAAATGAATAGACCGTCCATGAACCGTGTGAGTATTAGTTTTTGAGAGAGCCCTCGTGGAATACGACCTTGATAGTTGTGAGTGAAAATTCACACGTCAAATGCAAATTAACGTTCCAAGCGGTTCTTTGACTTTAAGGATTGGTAAAGACACAATAACGTTTCGTCTTAAAGACGGAATGAAATATAATCCTAAGAATGAAGAATCTCATTGCCTATCTGTTGAAACTGTGGGGTTGACTCCGGTCAACTCCGTTACTGATATCTCTTCTAGTGTCTCTAGATCAATCATTGCTGCAGGTGCTGAACAGATTGCCAAGAAGAAGCCAAAAATTTTGGTTCAGAAGCCGCCCAAGAAGAAGATGGAACTGCAAGCCTCTTCTAAACCACCGAGCACAAAACCGAGCAGGCCCGGGGGAAGAACAAGAAGACGAAGACCCAAATGGTATGGAGACCAATTGTGCCGCCATCTTCATCTGAGCCAGCTGCACCACCAATTCGTTCCGAGCTACCAGCGCCGGAACAAGTATGGAAGGAGAAGCCAAAAGCATCTCCTAAGGAAATACTGACGATCACCGATCCTGGTGATATCAAGTCAAAGATTAAAGAAAAGACGAAGCCGAAAGCTCTCATTCCATCCACCGTCTTCCTCATTGAAGATAACCCCTTGACGGAGCTGTTCGGACCGTTCAAGTTCATTGACCACCTTCCCGACGGACGTACCATGCTATTGCATGCGAATGGGAAGAGATTCACGCTCACTGGAGAAGCCCCGAAGCTGTACTTTATAAAATCCGACGTGAGCGTTAAGGAGAATCTGAGTTGGGATGTCTCCTAATACCGTCCAGGTATCGTCCAGCTCAAGGACGTTAATAAAAGAGCGCTTCGTGGGAGGCAACCCACGGCTGGAGTCAATTTTTTTCTTTTGTGTCGAACTTCGTGTTTTAGAGTCGGTTCGGGGGAGCCAAAAGTGTCAGTTTGTTTGATTTCTTATTTTTCGTTTGTATCTGTGTGTCATAGTGTCGTTGGGAAGTTGATTGAGGTTGTTCCAATTTTTGTGGATTTAATTGTGATTTTCTGAAATTTGCCAGATTTGTGAAAATATTTTTCAATCATGCAGTTCAAAATTTTCGGCAAAAACTCTCTTTAAAATCTCACTGTGTTTTCCAGACGATTTTTGTTAAAATTTTCGGCGAAAACTACTTGTAGTTTTCGGCGAAAACTCTTATGAAAACCGGCAGTGCATTTGAACAGATATTTTCGGCGAAAACTAGCACTTATTTTCGTCTAAAATCCAAGGCAAAATTTTTGGACTTCTTCCCTTTAATTCCCGGTCGTTCCCTCTCTCTCTCCTCACTTCATTTTCGAAAACTTTTTAAAACTCTTCCCCCTGTTTTCCCGAAAACCAAATCGCCGCCACCCTCCAACCGCCGCCGCCGCCGCAGCCCTACTCCCTGTCCATTTCCGATCAAACCAAGCCCTAGAACACCCGATTCAGAGCTCTACAGCTCTAGTCACTTGAAACCCTAATTTTCTCAGTTTTTCACCGATTTCTCCCAAACCGTTCGTTTTTAGCACCCATGGCTTCAAGGTAAGTTGTATAACTTTTCATTACTAATCTTTTGACATATTGGATGCTGAATTTCGTCGGGGTTGACTTCCAGTTGACTTTTCGGTTTGCCTCGTTTTGCGTGCCGACTGATTTCGTATGAAATAGGTTAGCTGAACTATTTGGACTGTTCTAGCATGTTTTGGGAGTATCGTGCTTAATTTCCATATCATTTGATCATATGTTGCTATGCATAAATTCAATTCCTTGTGATGTTGACTTTCGAGAAATGTCGGTTTGACCTTGAATTATTATGATCATTTGGCTGCCTTATGTGCTCATTCTCGTTCATACTACTGTGTTTGCCATCTGAGATCATATTATACCGTCATTTCCCGCTTTGAGATAGTCTTGCTATGATTAGGGTTCAATATGCTATGATGTTGACTTTTTGAATGTTGGTTTGACTTCTGATCCCTAATTATGTTATGAACGTTCTGGCTAGACCTGTGCATGTTTAGTGAATTATCTTGGTTACCGGTTTATTTACTTTGCTTACCCCCACTCGGTTTTCCTCATTTCTTTGTGAAATTGAGTTTTTTCGACTAAGTGTGGGGTGGGTTACTGGTTAATTAATCTGGTTTCAGTTCTGGTTTTAGGAACGTAACTAATGAGCGCAGGACTAAGCAGAGACTTGATACCGGCTCGAGCTCCAGAGCCCCCGCTCTCGTCACACCCGCCGTCCAGGGCCCTCCACCAGCACTCCCTGGCCGTGCTGGATACCACCGCACCATTGCTCGTCTACCAGACTACTTCTTCGAGTGCTACCAGAGGCTCGAGCATGTTCACGTCGCTAATGTTCGCCCACTATCCATGGAGTCCCTCTTCGACCATGATGACGACTACCACCGGAACGTGCACGATGCCTGGCACAGGCCGGTCTCCTAGAGCTGACTACCATCGCCTCCGACTTCCCAGACATCGCTCTACGGGAGTTCTGGGCTACTTTTGACCTGGACGAGCACAAGAGGAGGCAGCGCCAGAAGGTTGTCACCTTCTACCTGGGCGGGGTGTACATGACTCTCACCTATGATGAGTTCGCAGCTCATCTAGGGATTCCCCCTGAGCATTATGAGAGACATCACCTAGGATGGGAGAACGACGAGGACGATGGAGAGGAGTACCATGCACTCTGGAGCCACATGACCAGAGTGCCCGGAGATCGCCTCACGGATCATAACTCAGTTAAGTCTCTCTCCCACCCTCTTTATAAATTTATTCATATGGTTTGGCGTAGATCGTTGTTATATGCTCCAGAGAAGGACCGCCACCATATCCTCAAGGAGGAACTTCTGCTACTCCGAGCCATCCGGGAGAGCTACCCTCTTCATCCCAGATGGGTGCTTGCTCGCATCTTCCACCAGAAGACTAAGAGGTGGACGCTTCCTCGCTTACTTCTGGGAGGAAACTTCATAGGCCAACTCATCATCTCCTTCAGCCTCAACAACGAATATGGCCCGAACATCCCACGACGCAGAGTGCGGACCGTTGGAGGAGACTTATCGGTCGAATACGACCTAGAGCTGGACCTCAGTGCCCAGGTACCAGCAGATCCTCCCCTCCAGCGCATGGATGAGTCGGAGGAAGAAGATGATGCTGAGGAGCCTCAGCCCCAGTCGGAGCCAGAGTTCTATGATCATTAGGGGTGCTGACGAGCCGAGTCGAGCCGAGCTTTGCCCAGCTCGAGCTCGGCTCGTGAGGTTTGAATGCTGGCTCGAGCTCGTGTCGAGCTTTCACACTCGAGCTCGAGCTCGGCTCGACCAAAGTTTTCTTGGCTCGAGCTCGGCTCGACTCGGCTTGAAGCTAGCTCGTTAACGAGCCTACACGAGCTCGAGCTCGTTAAGGCTCGTTAACAAGTCTAAACGAGCCCGAGCTTGAGTAGAGCTCGAAAGCTTGCACTCGAGCTCGAGCTCGAGCTCGTGTAGGCTCGTTAAGCTCGGATCGAGGTCGTTTGCAAGCTTTCGAGCTCGGATCGAGCTCGTGCTTTAATGCTAATGGTCCACCTGCCAAAATAAGAACCGAAACCAACTTGTTTCAACACACAGTTCCAACTTGCAAGTGATGGCATTGGTTTCAGTCAAGATTGTATCACAACTCACAAGCTTTGATCTAGTTTAAAAGGGAAATAGAGTACCAGGAAGACATGAAATTCTGAAACAAGTACTAGCATCCCGTTCACGATAATAAACAACAAAAAGATAAGCTCAAACAAAAGCATCGAGATTAGTAGTCTAATCTAATTGATCTCCTTCCTTGGCCTCAGCTGAAACAAACAAGTCCACATTTCTTCCAAAAGTCCCGCATCTTTGCACATCATCCAATTGATTACGTTGATGCACATCAATATGCAATTTACAGTTAGGAATTAACTAAACATAAGAGATAAGCAATCAAGGAAAGGGGAAACAGAAGAAGCAGTTTGATGAGAATAATGTAGGATAAGGGGAAACAGAATAATGTATGAAAAGGGAGCAGACTGAAGAAAACAATTTGGACCAAACAATTCACATTATTGGGACAAAATCATTACATATAAATTGGCCAAAAATCTGCACTCAGCAAAATGAACAGTATAGATAGTACATGTAACATTCAAACTTGTTCATCTTTGCACAATCTAGACCAAGCCTAATTATCAAGCAAAAACACAGCACACTAGAGCAAGCTTAATGACCAATACTATCCAGGACTGCAGAAAATAAAGAAGGCTAACCTGTGTTTCAAGCACCATGACATTACGTTCTATGACAGGTCAATCTCGACTTCCGCTTCCATTGAAGTTGTACTTGTGCTCTAGAAGAAAGAAGAGTTAGTTACATATTTAATTGAACAATTACATAAATGAAAGTAAGCAAAAAACTTACCTTTGAACCACTTGTTAAACCATAATGATTTCGTAACCAATCTTGTGAGCAAAGTAGAGCCTCAATGGTCTTCTGACCCAAGGACGATCGACTAGGATCAATTACTCTACCTCCGGCACTAAAAGCAGCCTCTGAAGCTACCGATGTGATTGGAATAGCCATGATTTCACAAGCCATTTTGGACAAAATCTTGTATTTTGTACGTTCTGTTTTCCACCAGTCAATGACATTGAACTCCGGATCTTTAATACTCTCCAAAGCTGCATCCAGATAAGCATCAAGTTCATTTTTCATCACACTAGAATTCTCTCCACTTTGAACAATGGAATCAAACTTTGCTCGTCCTGTGGCTGTCGTCTCTTGCACACTTGTGGTTGTACTATTTGTCGTTGTAGCTCCACCCCCTCTTCAGTTTGGCTATCGATGTTTCTGTCCTTATACTCCTCAGCATACTCATTATATAGAGCATATAGCTTCTCACGAACCAAGTTCACATTTGTGTGGTAATTATCTTCAGTGTAAAGATCTTTGAAACTTACCTCAACAAACTTGAACTTGTTTCGTGGATCCAATATAGTAGCAATTGTAATCAACAAGTTACTAGCACCCCAATATTTGTCAAACTTTTCCAACATTTTGCTTGCCATAACTTTCATTCTTTCATCTTCTGACTCCATAGTTTCACTCAATAGAGTCTTGATGTTCCAAAGCTCCGGAAGCAACAAATTGATTGTTGGATATGAACTCCCTGATATAATTGTTGTGATGTAACTAAACAACCCAAGAAACTTACAAACCTTCCCAACTTTGCTCCAATCCTCATCTGATGGCAACCACTTATAACCTGATTCTCGTTCGGCATATCGAGGAAACACGGCTTTCAACTCTAGAGCCACAGATAACATATGATGTGTGGAGTTCCAACGAGTGATGCAATCCAATATAAGCTTCTTCGGAGATAATCGAAGCTGTTTAGCTATGTCACGAAACATGCTAATGCGACCCTCTGATGCAGCAATGTGCTTGACACTCTGTCGAACAGATTCAATCGTGTCCTCAATTGCCTTAAGACCATATTGCACCATTATATTAATAATGTGTGCACCACATCGAACATGAAACAAATCTCCATCGAGAGGAAGTCTTCTTGTATAAGTCAGCATGGATTTCAAATGACGCACAGACAACATCATTGTTGGAGGCATTATCAAGAGTGATTGACCATATCTTTGACTCCATGTCCCAAGCAACCAAACACTCCTGCAATGCATCAGCAAGAACAATACCAGTATGGGGAGGTGGAACTCCACAAAAGTTAAGAATTCGCTTCTGAAGCTTCCAATTCTTGTCAATGAAGTGACCTGTGACAACCATGTATTGCATTGTCTGATTTGATGTCCACATATCAGTTGTTAAACTCATTCTTTGCACATGCTTAAGAAGTCCTTTCACCTTTCCCTTGAATATATCATATGTACTAAATACATCACTAGTAGTAGTTGATCGTGTAACTCTTTGATATAAGGGATTGGCAGTTTTCATCATCAAAGTAAACATCTCATGATCAGCAGTGGATAGAGACTTCTCAGTTAATATGATCCAATGTGAGATAACTTGCCTCATTTTTCCATGGTCGTACCTGAAATTTTGAACTGCATTGACACTTTCAGCATTGTTGATAGTTGCAGCCAAACTCAGTTGTTGTTGGTTTTTATCCGCTAGATTCGCTAGCTTTCTTAGACATTTATCGGCATGTCTTTTCAAATGTGATGTAGCACCAGACGAAGCCATCCGAAACTTAGCTTTGCAATAAATGCATTCTGCCATCTTAACAGTCCCCACTAGGATCTCCTTAAAGCTCTGCCAGACGATGGATGTTTTCGGCCTCTTCTTCGGCTGAAAAGCCTCAGTGTCGTTCTCCTTCTGATTTTCATTTTCGTTTGCCTCGGGATTTTGGTTGTGCTCTGGAGTTGCAGTATCTCTTGTTCTCCCAACTGCTTCAGTATCTCTCGTCATTTCAATATTGGAAGCAGATTCATATGTAGTGTCAACCGGATTTGATGAGACTTCTTCTCCTAACATCCTGAATATTCACGAGTCAATATTGAGGAAGTAAATCAATAAAAGTGACCAATCAGCCAAAATTGAGGAAGTTCTTCTCCTGAACTATATGCCAGCAGTTGACTAAGCACTCAATAGAGAACTAAAGCTAGAAAATTCTGTCCATAAGCATGTACCATAAGCAATCAAATTCAAATAAGCAATCAAATTCACATAAACATGTAGAATGGCACAGAATTACCATAAGCAATCAAATTCAAATTTTCACACAAACATGTAGAATGGCACAGCATTAGGTTAAGCAATCAAACTCAAAGTTTCATCTCGCATTTCCAGCTTTACGGCAGTGGCTGAATGGGGTTTTACGAGCAGCACATAGCAAATAACAAGTTGAGAATACACCTCTCAACGAAAAGCGAAACAACTAGCTTCAAAGGAATGACAAATTCACACACTACGGAAAACTAATAAGGTAGAGATTAGAAAACTGACCACTTAAATCGCAACGACGAAGAAGGAGTAGCTTCGTCCTCAGAGTGTCGATTGTCGAAGAAGGAGTAGCTTCGTCCTCAGAGTGTCGATTGTCCAAGAAGGAGTTTCTTCGTCCACCGGCCGAAGGAGGAGTCTCGAATGTCGAAGAAGGAGTCCTCAGAGTAGCTTCGCCGTCGACTGGAGGAGTCTCTTCGTCCACCGGCCGATGAGAAGAAGTTGGAGTCACCGACTCGCCGGTCTCTTTTCGTCCTCAGAGTGTCAATGTCGAAGAAGTTGGAAAAATTAGGTTTTCCTATTGAAATGGGAAAGGAAATCGTGGATTGAAATTGGGAAATTTGGTTAATGTCATCTACTACCCATCATTTTAGTTTTAGTTTTTTTTTTAATTTGTTATTTAATTGGATGGGAAATTGATTATTTAAGAGATAGATTTACACCCCGTTTGGTATCCGAGATTCATAAAACCATGTATTTCAACGTACCATAGATGGGAAATTGTTTGTTTAAGAGATTTAAACCCGTTTGGTATCCGAGATTCCTAGGGAAGACCAGAAGAATCACCCCATACCAAACGCCCTGATAGAGTATTTGTTATTTTCTATTACAATTATAGTTTGTTAGATGGTACCTGCTGCTACTTGGATAACCGTAGTAATTCTTCTAGAGCTAATACTCAGAATCGAACTGGAATAGTAGTTTGATCTTAGAGAGAGAAAAAAATGTACAAAAGAAGTACACTAAACCCTAAACCCTAAACCCTAAACCCTAAATACTCAATCCTAAACCTTAAATACTAAATCCTAAACACTGAACACTAAACCCCTAAACCCTAACCCCTCAATCCTAAACCCTAACAAATTGGTCATATGATAAACGTTTTGACCGTAAACTATAAAGTATAATTCACTAAAGCATACTAATACTAAAACTATAAATTATAAATGTTTTGTTCTTTGTTCTTACTTCTTACTTAACAATTAGGGTATTACCGAACACTAAATGAGCAGTGGTAATTAAATAAAAATAATTATATATTCTAAAATTTAAACCTACAAATACTCAATTATGTAAATCTTGCAAACTCTTTGTTAACTTAGCATATATATTAATTTTACTTTATTCATTTCATCTATTATAAAGTATAATTGACTAAAGCATACTATGATAAACAATGATATATTACGAACTTATAAAGTATAATTCACTGAAGCATACTATAATAAACAATGTTATACTACGAACTTATAAAGTACAATTCACCAAAGCATACTATAATAAACAATGTTATATTACGAACTTATAAAGTATAATTCACTAAAGCATACTAATAATAAACAATGTTATATTACGAACTTACTCATTTTTCTGAATTATTACTTATCATTAATTTGTAGGCATACTCAAAAATCAAAATGAATATAATTGTTTACAAGATCTAAATATTTTAAAAATAATCGAGCCAAAATCGAACCATTTCATTAGCCAAAATCGAGCCATTTCACGAGCTAATCGAGCCATTTCACGAGCTACGAAATCGAGCTAGCTCGCGAGCTCCAAAATCGAGCTAGCTCGCGGGCTACTTAATCGAGCCAGCTCACGAGCCATTATCGAGCTGCTCGACGAGCCGTGTAACGAGCCAGCTCGCGAGCTGCGTCGTTCGAGCCAACGAACCGAGCTGGCTCGCGAGCCAGCCGAGCCGAGCAGGCATGAGCTCGAGCTCGGCTCGTTTATAAACGAGCCGGCTCGCGAGCCAGCTCGGTTCGTTTCAAGCCGAGTCACGATCGAGCTTTTTCCGAGCCGAACACCGAGCCGAACACGAGCAGCTTGGTTCGTCAACAGCCCTACACACATTCCATATCCATATCAGGCACCTCACCCGCAGCACCAGCCGCACCCCGCGGATATTGGAGAGCTGTATGAGCGACTGCAGGAGTGGCGCATCACCGAAAACGCCGCCCAAGAGGCGAGATGGATTATTATGCAGCAGCATATGCACCGCTCCGACGAGCGGTATGAGGCACAGCTGGCGTGGCAACGTCAGCTAGGCGACTTCCTCCACTTCCCGCCCCCCGATGCCCCTGACCAACCATGATCAGGTGGTGTCCTTTTCCTTGTCCTTTCTTTTTATTTATTCTTTTCGGATTTCTATCCAACTTTTTTGTGTGTGGATCCGGGACACTTGTCCCTGTTTCCTTTTTATGTTTCATTTGTTTTTGTTTTGTAGGCAGTAGGGAGATTCCCTTTGCTTCGTTTCGGTAGATTCCCTCTGCTCCGAGGAACCGAGCTCATCCCCTACACCAACCATCTCGATCCAGGTTCTTCTACTTCACTCTGAACTCTAATTTTAGTCCTGTGAGGACACAGTCCGATTTAAGTGTGCGGTAGGATGCTAGAGAACCTTGCATGAACTTGATTGCCCTTGATTGTGTTTTTGTGTGCCTCGTGATTCCTGTATAGCCTCTCTAGCATTAGAATGGCTCCGTTCTTGATTTTTGATGTTAAGTTGTTGTTCAAACTTTCATAATGATGCTTAGACTGCTTAACCTAGAACTTGAGAACCAACTTGTGTAGTTTGATGCTAAATTGCCTGGTCAGAACAGAATTTTTAAAATCACACTTGTAGTTTGTAGTCTTGATTGCATGAAAATGACCGAATCCAACTAGCAAACCAACTGTGAGCTTTTGATCCATTTCACGTAACTTGCAATTTTAATTCTTTTTGAGTGATTTTCTGTTTACTTGAATGAGTTAGAATTTGCATGAGACCTACTCGAGACCACACGATGACACGAGTTCTAGAATGATAGGGGCACCTAGATTCAGCTACTAAGCCAGATAGCCTACCTAACGATAAAATCCATTAGGTGTAGACCCTTGAGCTTGGCCTGTTCTTTCGGTTCGATAATACATTACAGCCATTTCCCATTCTTTCATTCCCCGTTGATCCCCTGTGGTTGTAGTTCTAGATTGACCTACCGGAAGTCGGTTTGTGGTAACCTGCCTATAGCCATTAAACAGGTGGTCTTAGCTATTATGTCCAAACGTGTAAACCCCTCTAGCAACTAAAAGAAAAATTGGCACAAAAGAAGAAAAATAAAAGAAAGAAAAATTGAAAAAGCAGAAAAAAGAGAAAAGTTTCAAGTTTTTAGTTAATAAAACGTTCTTCTCCCTACAAATGGAAGAACGAAGTCAAAGAAAAGTTTAAAAGAAAAAAAAATTGTGTAAGAAAAATAATAAAGTGCTAGGTTGCTTGAGGGTATCATAGGACGAGCGTTCACTATTCCGCCCGTGTCTGGTTAGACGGTAGGAAGCCATAAGCTAGATTCGAGGGAAGTTAGTCGAAAGCTACACCGCACCAAGCCACCATCATACATTCCCATCATCCATCTCATCATAAACCCGAGTAGTGTAGAATTCGTTACAGTCCTAGCAGGGAAGTCCTTCTTGACTAGTTACTCGTGTTGTCACAGTGGTGGAGATGTGGTCGAATTGCAAACTTATGACAGAATTCAGTAACAAAAAATGATTGAGAGCATAAACACGTCTTTAAACACAAAGAATGAGAGTTCCCATTGTACTATATATACCCTGTGTGAGGAGTCTGGTCGGTCAGGTCAAATTCGTGCATAATTGGTTGCGGTTACTTGTCGTGTGCAGTTTATTAGTGAGACCAGGTAGTTTGGCTGATCAGTATGCATGATAGGTTTCTTGTTCTAGGAATTAGCTGTCTAATAATTCATTGTGTTTGATTGAGCTCCAATTTAATCGATCTTATCATTTATGAACATGAGCGTTTCTATTCAGTTTGCTTGAGGACAAGCAAAAGCTTAAGTGTGAGGTATTTTGATAACACTCGATTTGACGTGATTATCAGCCTCATTTAAGCGACATTTCCTAGCTTAAGACATGGTTTTTAGGGTAGAATAGCGAATATTCAATCAATTGCCCTATCTCGTGCCATTTGTGTTACCTTGGCCCGTTTCGGGTCTATTTGATGGTTTTCTAGTGTTTTTATGTTAGCACAAGTTTTTGCCATCAAATAAAGTAGCCAAGGACGTGTCTAAGGCGGTGGAACCTCGAGGAATCGCACCGAAATCGACTCAAGGAGCCAATCAAGTCAAAACCAAAGTCTGCCCGTTTACACTGACATTTTCGGCAAAAAGAACCCAAGATTTTCGCCGAGAACATTAAGTCCGAAAATCACAGGACAAAAGCAGCCGGAGCCCAGCCATTTACAAAGGAATTTTCGCCGAAAATTCCTCAAGATTTTTGGCGAAAATATTAAGCTGATTCGGTGGGTATTAGGGTTAAGTATAAATACTTAACCGGCGGCCCAAAACTGAAAAAAAACCCAGAGTTAACAACATAATACCTCATAATTCAAAATACTTCAGAATTCTCTCAAGTTCTGAAGCAGAGTTTAGAGTTCGGAGAGCCGGAAAGAGATCGTGACGCCATCCCTTCCATCTCGAAGACTCGGAGCTAGGAGTGCAGTTTACTGAAGATCGAAGTTCTGTCAGAGTCGTCTAAATTAGGTTTTTCAGATTCTTTTCTGTTCTTCCTCTGGATGATGAACTCTTTCTCTATCTTTGTTTCTTTTGTGATAAACATGAGTAGCTAAACTCGTTAGAGCTTAGACTAGATGAACCCTAAGTGACCCAGGGCTTTAAAGCGGTCACGGATCGGAGGTAATTAGATTCGAAGTTTAATCAGTTTCTCTTTCATGTTTGATTTGTTCTTCATTGTTCATGTTTCTTGTCTGGATTGATCACCTAGATTAGATTCTGGTTAAGCTAAGGATAGAAGCGAATGCTCGCCTTACTTTAAAACATCAAATGAAAAAATTAACCTTATAATTGGAGCGTGCCTTTCGTAGGAACCGGTTAGGGTTAATTCACTTCAAGTGTAACTCATAAATCATTAGTAATTCCACCAATTAAGTTAAGTCGTTGCGAGAGGCGACCGTACCCGGGCGACTAATTAATCTTGGTAGCTAGAACGGATAGAGCGAACGTTTGCCGGTCTTAAACCTAAGGGTAAGGAGTTATGGTGGTGTCTTAGAATTGATTGAATGAGAATCGAAATCCGCTAATCTGTTGATTGCCAATGCTCTGGTGAACGAAGGGGGATTCAAAGTCTAAGTTCGTCTGTCATCTTCTGTTTTAATCAACCAATTTCCAATCTGTTTTCAGTTTTAATTTTTAATTTCTCTGCATTTCTTAGAATTAGAAGTTGTGGAACTCACACCACGCACTAAGTGTTTTAATCTGAGTAATTTGCTAGTTCTAAAGTAGTCAATCATTAGAAGGCCCGTGGAATACGATCTACCCTAGCTTTTGTTAGCTTTGTTAGTTTATTTGTTTGAGCCCGCACAACGATCTTAGGCTTTCATCACAACAGCAATCAACAGACCAGCGATTTTCAATTCTAGTTCATTTAGTTCACAGACACCATCATAACTCCTTACCCTTATGATGTGAACCGCTGCAACCGTGGGCAGACGACCCTTAAACACCACAAGCTGATGATCCTAGCAACGAGAGAAAACCTTCGGAACCGGGGATGGAAGAGGACTTTGACCCGCTAGCTATAAAGGAGATAGGAACCAGAAGTATCAAGTCGAGGGCGCCACTTCAAGAGGAGGATACTCTTGATGATAAGCCGATCCTTCATTATTTCAACATGCAAATACAATAAGGGTTTCAAGAACAAAGTTCTATAAAGGGGTTGTTTATTCAAAGGGTTCGTGAGTACAAGAGGTGGCCGGCGGCCTCCTTATATAGGTGAAGGAATAAGATCTCCTCCCGAAAGACTACTTCCTAAATAAGAATAAAATAAAGAGTCCTATTCCTAAAAAGAATCCTAAAACCCCAAGACATGACTGGAAGAGGCTGGAGCCCGAAGCCAGACTCCGCCAGGAGCCCCGATCGAGGCCTAATACCTTAACTAGGCCCCAGGCCAAATGCCATGAGCCCCAGACCAGAACCATCCATTGGAGATCCTCTGAGAGCATTTCTGAAGACCTAGCAGGAGCAGAAAGCCAAAGGTATGGCCAAAATGAAGAAGGCCAAGTCCTAATGCAGCCCCGGGCGCTAGGCCCGGCGCCGGGCATCACAGAGGAGCGCTCTAGGCCGAGCCTACAAATGGCTCAGACCTTTTGGGAAGGAGATGCCACGTAGGGAAGTGCTCATACACAATCTGGGTCAATACATGCAATCCCACCGAGCGATTCCTCCTTTTCTTCAAGCTGAGTTGAGTTTTCTGTTTGCCAATAGCCCAATACTAATGATATGTTTGTCTTTTCTGTTTTTCTTTTGCAGGTTCCCTCTTCCATAGCCTGAATAGAGTACCAAACGAGAAACATACATTGGAACAGGTGTTATGAATTCTCTTACGTATATGCAGTTCAATTTTTCAATGTTCGTTTTGAGAATGTTTATGGTTCAATGCAACTAATTTTCGAGTTTAAACATTCATTGTTTATGGTTTTCTGTTGATGCTACTAGAATTCATGTTCTATGTTCATGATAAATTGTTTACTGATATGATGTAATTAGAGTTCAATTCTAATTCTGAACTAATTGTTCATGTTCTATGTTCATGATTTAAATAGTTGTTAGTGTTGCTGCAATTTCTTAAAGTTAATGGTATGTGTTCATGTTGCTGTAAACACTGAATTTAAATTGAGTTAGTAATCTGTGTTTATAAGTGTATGAAATCTGAGTTAGTAAGTCATCTGAGTTAGTAATCTGTAAACACTGAAGTTTGTAAACTGAGTTAGTGATCTTTGTTCATGTTGCTGTAAACACTTGTTTTGTGTTCATAACTTAAGCTTACATAGTCTGTGTTCATAAGTGTATGAAATCTGCATAACTTGTTTTGTGTTAAACTGAGTTAGTAATCTGCATTACTTGTTTTGTGTTTTGAGTTAGTAAACTAAGTTCACAACCTAAATTTACATAGTGTCATAGTCTGTGTTTATAACTTAAGATTACATAGTTAAAAATCTACTAAGAGACCCTTTGTTTAGTAATCTGCAATAGTTAAAAATCTACTAAAAGCTTACATAGTATGTGTTTAGTAAACTGTATTACTTGTTCTGTTTATAACTTAAGATTACATACTCCATTTTTGTTTGTCATTCTTCTTCTTCTTTCTTAATTCTCAACGAACTCAAATTGCACTTACTTTAAATTAGGCTAATGAACACTTTACTTTCTTTTTTTTTTTTTGACGATTATGAACACTTTACTAAAACTGCACTAGGTATACTTAACTAGATTGTAGGCAACCTCTATTTCTGCTTAATAATGTCTTTATCTAATCACTTCTTTCGAATAACTGTGGAATGTAAATAGTAACTCTTAATAACATTCTCTAATAATAATTCTTTAAAAGCCAGCTTTATCTAGTTATCAGTTCTTCTTTCTTATGTTCTCTAATCATTCTCCTTCTTCCTCCTCAATTTTGATTACGGTAGGCAAATTTTGTCCTGGTCATTCAACTATGGACACCCAAACCCCGAATCCCTCTCAAACCCTAGGTAGCAATGATGGTGTGAATCATCCACCACCACCTCCTATAACTACATAAATGGTAACTCCAAATATGGCTCCTATGTTACCTCAAACGCAAACACAGAACGCTCCAGTTACTGGTACTGCTGTTAATTCTCTTCGACCCAACTCTCGTCCTGTTGAGGAAATCCTAGATACTAGTAAGATTACTAGTCTCGTTTGGGGTCACTTTTTGAAAGTCAGGATTGAGAATGAAATAAAGGCAAGATGCAAGTATTGTCAGAAGCTGTTAGCGGGTCAGTAGAATAATGGTACTACCCATTTGAAGACTCATATGGGTAACTGCATCCAAAGGAAGATTCATGATCGAAGTCACAGAATAATAGGTCTAGATGTTTTCACCAACGCCGCGGGGAAGAGGGAACTTAGGGCACTGACCTACAATCCTGAAGTATCGAGAAAGCAACTGGGCCTAGCAATAGTCATGCATGAGTATCCTCTGTCTATTATACGAGAAATTTCCTCATCGGTCTACAACCTCAATTTAGAGTTCCGTATCAAAACACTATAAAGAAGGAGATTCTAAATATGTATGAGGTCGAGAGAGTTAAGGTCAACAAGAAGATTGATGATAACATCAGTAAAAATTCCATCACTACTGATATGTGGACTGCCTCTACTCAGAAAAAGGCTACATGTATGTGACTGCTCATTATGTAGACAACAACTGGCATCTACGAAACCACATGCTACGATTTATGTATGTGCCTGCACCACACACAGCTGATAACTTGGCGACCGAATTATTTAAGTGCATGATGAAATGGAATGTGGATGCCAAACTCTCGTCTATCACATTCAATAACTGCAGCACAAATGACAAGATGATGGAGATTGTTAAGTCGAGATTAGTCGCCTCTTACTTGTTAAAGGATGGAGCCCTATTGCACATGCGTTGTACTGCCCACATTCTCAATCTAATTGTCAAGGATGGGTTGGATGTGTTGAAGAGCGGAAATGAGAAGATTAGAGATAGTGTCACATATTGGACAGCGACTCCTAAAAGAGTATAGAGTTCTTTAAAGAAGTTACAAAACAACTTTGTATTTCTTATGAGAAAAGTTTGTAGGATGACTATCCCACTAGGTGGAACTCTACCTACGTGATGTTGTTGGTTGTCTTACCATACAAAGATGTTTTCTTCAGGCTCAAACAACGCGAACCTAGTTACTCTTCTTGTCCAAGTGAGTCGCATTGTGTATTTGCTGCAACTGTTTGTTAAAAATTGAAGATTTTTAATGACATCTCGACATTGTTCTCTGGATCAAATTACCCTACTGTCAACCTCTTCTTCCCAGAGATTTGTGAGTGCAGTGAGAAGCTTTTGGAAAATGGCATATTGATTCCGACCAGAGGGTAAGTAGAATGGCAGAGTTATGTGGTTGAAGTTCTCAAAGTACTGGATGGATATACATGAGGTTTTGGCCGTAGCTGTTGTACTCGATCCTCGTTGCAAGCTAGTAATGATTGAGTACTGGGAACATAGACTAGCTAATACCCCACACATAATCTGCCATGAGAAGATCACATAACTGTTGTCTGAACTGATTCAGGAATACCAAACAAAAAATGTGCCCACAAATGAGCATCCCACTAGTGAAGCTATTGACCCCACCGATGATGATGTTGACTTTGCCTTATATGTAAGAAATAGGAAGAGGTTGAAGACAACTCTTTATCAAACTGAGTTGGACAATTACTTGAATGAGGATATTATTCCTAAATCTCCCGATTTTGACATCCTCATGCGGTGGAAAATGAATGGAGTGAAGTTTCTAACATTGCAAGGAATAGCAAGAGTAACTTTGGTTGCCTCCGAATCTTCCTTCAGTGCTGGTGGAAGGATATTGGATTGACATCGTAGTAAGCTTGGGCACAATACGGTGGAATTCATGTTGTGCACGAAAAGCTGAGTTCACGATGAGATAAAAATAGGTATATCTCGATCTACTTTTGACTTTTATACTAAACATACTTTGGTAAATAGGCAATGCTACTGTATTTAACTATTATTGTATGTTTTTGACTAAATTAGATGCTCTAGCCAACTATTCTGACTATGAAAGTGACCTTGAGTTCGACTTCTGATAACATGTGCTTTCTCTTTCTAAGATTCTCGTTTCCTTTTAATAAAATCTCTAATATAGAGATATAAGTATCTGATTATTTTTCTTCGGCTTCATGTTCTTTTGTCTTGAATCTTTATCGGTAGTCTGCATTCTGTTTTCGTTTGTTTCATCTTTTATCGCACTGGGGTAAGCTTTACACTAACAACCTTCCTAAGGGGATTTTTTTTGTAAATTAGCAATATCAAGTTTAGGGGGAGATTGTTTGGATGTAAATATTGACCATTACCATTTCTACATTTATTCTGCTAGAAAAGGAAAGTACTAACCCATCGCAACCTATAGCTCTTCATATTTTGTTCAAACCTACAACAAAACTATGTGCTTAAAGTTAGCTCATTTAAAAGACCAACAATCCCCAATTATTGTACCTGTTATGTACGTGTTTCCCGACACCTTCGAACCTGAAATATTAGCAATAAAGTCCCATGGTTGATCTCCAAACAAGTGCACAAGGTTGACCAGAAGGATGTCCTCATGTTCTATCAAAGGACCCTTTCAGAGTTTTTCTTGAATCAATGTTTCTCGATTCTCTTTTTTATTTTGCAGAAAATAAGGGATTGCCTTCTAAGAAAATTTCTGAATATAGAAGATCCTTGATAACCCTGAAGAAAACCAAGTAGTCAATCTTGAGTAATGGTTACATTCCTGATTCTCAACTCAGTCATGTAATATATTAGACAACAATGTTTGAAGATGGAAAATAACTTTTTGAGACAACTATTTACATGGTCTTTTAACCAATTGATTGATCATTAACTAAGGTTGACCCAAGTTGACTTGTTTGTCTATGATGTTGATTGTGACCCTTGAGGAAACTACATCTCACCCCCCCCCCCCCCCCGAGCATTTCTCTCTCTTTACGAGTAAGATGAAACGAGGAACCCTGAGAAATATGACCCTAGCTAGTGTAGGTATCTTTGAGAGCTCCATTCGAGAGGTATCACATGGTAAATGGTTTTTTATCACTATCTCTCATGAACTTCTCGCACCATTCATTCCCATGGAATTGAATAAACTAATTCTGGCAGATGATCAAGAATTGATTCACCATGGGTTCAATAACTTATTTGTTGGAATTTTGGATTCCATGATATAAGTCACATGGATGACTTGTTTGGTTAAGTTGACTTGTGGTATTAATATAAATTTATAGCAACACTATTACTATTAGTGAATGCTTGAATGGTCAATTCTATTAATAAACCAAATTTTATAATTTGACTTTTGAATCTTGAATTTTCAATATTCGGATTTATGTGATTTGAAAATTTGGTCAGATTCGAAATCCAAATGAACTGATTTTTGGTTCGGTTTTTAACCAGTTTTTTGGACTGATTTTTGGGTCAAATTTGGGCTGATTTTTGAAACAAAAATCAGGCCCAAAGCCCCTTATTATCTGCCGTCATCTTATGTTGGGAAGGGAGGGAAATTCAAAGTTAATTAAGATAGGTTTATATTTGGATTTGATTTGAATGAAGGGTTGTGTTGATCCATGGATGAACCAACACAACTCTTCACTCTCACACCCTTCCATGGCCTATAAAAAGAGGCCTCCTCCTCACTTCTAAGACACACCAATTTACACATTCTCTATCTCCTCTCAAATGTTTCAAAGGTTCTTCAATTTCATAAGCCTTGATTTTGAAGGTGGTAGTAGTTTTATCCCATAAAGGAATTCCTTGTAACCCTAGGCTTTGGAAAAGGGTAGGAATGTTCTTTACGGAAAGTGAGTTCGTTCACGACTCTACTATAATCCGAGTCACAACTTGGTTCGAGTTGATTACAAGCCAAAGCCTCTCTACTTTCGACTAGAGTGTCGTAAGAGAGCGAATTCTAAGGTTGAAGGGACTTAAGTGATCATATGATCCCCTTTCCAATCTGGGTACACGAACTCGCTTCGTGTATTGTCAACAACAATTCGTTCTTAGGAAAGTCCTCACTTTCCTTACTCGGTAAATCGAAGCGTAGGATCCAACAGTCGTAAAGAACATTATCCATTGTGATGACTTGAACGAAAGTTGTGGATTTGCTTTCATGTCAAAACATAAGGCCAGTGACACTTCTAGTAAGAAGTTTTGGTGGGAAACTTTAAAAGTTTCAAAATAAGTGTCTTGACCGATTGAGGTGCAAATGCAAAGTGACTCTAGTTTTTGAAGCAAATCAAAAGGTTATGTGATAACATACTTTAAGTATGATTATCATAAAAATATATACTAATTATATTAGTGTACACATTACTCAAATTTATCAAAAAATTTGGGAGTAAGTTAGCATTTTTATGCTGAATATTATTGAAGTACTAATAATATTGTTGGATATTATTGAAGTACTAATAATATTGTTAAATATTATTGAAGTACTAATAATATGGTTAAATATTATTGAAGTACTAATAATATGGTTAAATATTATTGAAGTACTAATAACATGGTTAAATATTATTGAAGTATATTATTGAAGTACTAATAATATTGTTGAATATTATTGAAGTATAAATAATATTGTTGAATATTATTGAAGTACAAATAATATTGTTGAATATTATTGAAGTAAAATAATATTGTTAGATATTATTGAGATATTAATAATATTGTTAAAATTTTATTACGGTACTAATAATATTATTGTCACTAATATTTAGTTTTGGAAAAACTAGTATTGGATATTATTAATAATATTCGGTTTACCAATATTTGGTTTGATAACCTAATATTGAATATTATTAATAATATTGGAGCTACTTATATTTGGTTTATCTGGTTTAGAATAACCAAATATGAATATTATTAAAGCATTAATAACATTGTTTTCTAATATTTGGTTTGGATATAATCAAATACTTAATATTATTATATTTTAATAATATTGGTCTATGAATTTGGTTTCATGATAATCAAATATTAAATATTATTAAGGTGTTAATAATATTGTTAGTTTCTAATATCTAGTTTAGACCGATATTGAATATTTTGGATCAAAATATTGAATATTATTAATCTATTAGTAATGTTGGTTTTCAAGTATTATGATATGTATGTATTAGGATATGTATCAAATACTTGAAAGTTGGTCTTAGCACATATTTAAAATTGTTTAAAGGTAGGATTTAATACCTTTGGTAAAACAATAAGACAAAGTGCAAAGTATAACATCGTAAGAACCTCTTCGTGATATTCATGGGAAGATACGTACATTGTGATAACATTGAGAGTCTAAATTGTTAATGGTAAACTAGGGAACCTAGTTTGATCATTGGATAACAATTAGATAAGTGTTTTCATGATTGTATGTGTCATCAAAACATAGTTGAAATTATTTGTGGTGTACTAATACCACTTAGGTTTTACCACGAGAGAGCAATTACACTAGTGTTTTGGGTTACTAAGTAAGTTAGTTCCACTACTAGTAAGAAATTTGGAAATTAAATTAATGAGTGTCACAAGTAGCAACACTAAGTTTTAGTGATGGCTGTTTGTAACAAGTTTAATTTACTTGGACAAATGCTTGGATTTTTTGAGGTAAAATCATGAACATCATGCTTGGTTATGATGGAAATTATATTTTGGTTTAAAAAGATGATAAGGTTGCAAGATAGATTACAAAGATAGAAAGTTTATTCTATACGTGGTAATGTGTTGTTGCTTGGGGGAGGTGCCATTTTATGGATCTCAAAGAAGCGAATCTTGCATCTTCGACAAATTAATGAAAGTTAGTCATGCCAAGAAATGACCGAATGACTAAGGTTTGACTTATAACTTTATAAGTTGTCTTTTATAAATAAATTTCACCAAAGATTATTGTAGTTATGTTCTATAACTAAATATATCAGTTTGAGTCTTGGAACTTGACCACGTTTGGTTTAACGAGGTAAGTGAGTTGACTCATGGGGTGAAATTAATTTATATTATTATCAATGTTAATAAGTGACTTGACGAAGTGACTTAATAGGGACTTGGTGCACAAGTCAAGTAATGAGGGATGAGAAAAGTCCAATTAAATTTCTAATAATGGGATACCCAATTCCCCTCTAGTACAACGCTAGATGCTGAATTCAATGTGGAAAGCTCATTCTTAGAAATTGAAGCACACAAATATATCATCCCGAAAGGATGTGCTTGTTTCTCTGCATAAAAGGAGAGGATGAAGTTTAGATACTTCTTAATTGATTCTTTGAGAAAGTGTACGTATGCAGATACACGAATACAAGAATCAACCTACGTGAGCATGAAGTGTTGCCGCTTCAAGAAACTTGGACTTTGGTTTCGTGTGCGCTCATGTGACGGATTGGGACACATGGCGAAAATAGTGTCAAGATTGCCTTTTGAGACAGCTATAGAACTTATGTGTGTATTACCTTCGAGTATTCAAATGAGTTATTGGGTTCAATCGTATTCGACACCCATGCATGTATTCGAATACTTGTTAAGTGTGATATACTAAGATGAAAATTCAATCGTCACGACATTTTCATTTATGCATATGTTTTATGAATCGAGGAACGATGGAATGATTACCAAGGTGTTACATGTGTTATGTGAATTTATGGTGATTTTAGTGGATTACAATAATACACTAAAATGGGGGAGGATTGTTGGAATTTTGGATTCCATGATATAAGTCATATGGATGACTTGTTTGGTTAAGTTGACTTGTGGTATTAATATAAATTCATAGCAACACTATTACTATCAGTGAAGGCTTGAATGGTCAATTATATTAATAAACCAAAGTTTATAATTTGAATTTTGAATCTTGAATTTTCAATATTTGGATTTATGTGAATCTTGAATTCTCAAGCCTTCGAGTATTTTGGTCCAGGATATTGCAGCAGATATTAGTGGATACTTTGCAGGACTTAGGGATGAGAGTATGGCCCTTAGTAAGCTTAGAAGTTAGCTTCCCCTTTCTCATTTGTAATAAGGAAGTTTGATGTAGGTGTAGGTGATCAAATCATCTCTTGATGAGGGAGTTTGGGATCCGAATCATCTTCTTACTTTCTTAGGGGTTGTTGTTGTTCTTTAGTACTTGAGAGTGCTCTCTTGTACTTGGACTTCATGATTTTTGATGATAAATAAAACTACTAATTATTCATCAAAAAAAAAATTTGGCAGATTCGAAATCCAAATGAACTGATTTTTGGTTCGGTTTTTAACCAGTTTTTTGGACTAATTTTTGGGTCAACTTTGGGCTGATTTTGAAACAAAAATCAGGCCCAAAGCCCCTTATTATCTGCCGCCATCTTATGTTGGGAAGGGAGGGAAATTCAAAGTTAATTAAGATAGGTTTATATTTGAATTTGATTTGAATGAACCCTTCATTCAAATCAAATTCAACCTTTCATTCAAATCAAATTCAAATATAAACCTATCTTAATTAACTTTAAAATTCCCTGGATCAACACAACTTATGTTGATCCATGGATGAACCAACACAACTCTTCACTCTCACACCCTTCCATGGCCTATAAAAGAGGCCTCCTCCTCACTTCTAAGACACACCAATTTACACATCTCTATCTCCTCTCAAATGTTTCAAAGGTTCTTCAATTTCATAAGCCTTGATTTTGAAGGTGTTAGTAGTTTTATCCCATAAAGGAATTCCTTGTAACCCTAGGCTTTGGAAAAGGGTAGGAATGTTCTTTACGGAAAGTGAGTTCGTTCACGACTCTACTATAATCCGAGTCACAACTTGGTTCGAGTTGATTACAAGCCAAAGCCTCTCTACTTTCGACTAGAGTGTCGTAAGAGAGCGAATTCTAAGGTTGAAGGGACTTAAGTGATCATGTGATCCCCCTTTCCAATCTGGGTACATGAACTCCCGTCGTGTATTGCCAACAAGAATTCGTTCTTAGGAAAGTCCTCACTTTCCGTACTCGGTAAATCGAAGCGTAGGATCCAACATTATTAACCCTCATAACAATTACAGTCCTTACAAACCAAACCATTCACTATTTACCTAACTACCTTTGCGTCCTCCATTACATGGTTACTCGCCACTTTTTGCCCCAATCAATCGCATGATTGTCTCTCATTCCAATGGATATTTGTGCTACAAGGGAAGTGTGTTACGGGCTCGAAAATTCTTTTTCACAATGTTCTTGTACATGGGGAATGGGAGTTCAGTATTACAGATCTCAAACTGGCAGCTCTGCTTAATCAAATCGAGCACTTTCTCAAAGCACTTCATCAAAGGGGTGACTGGGACTTTAAGAACATTGAAGCTCTGAATCTAGAAGAATATAAAATTGCCAATGAAACCAAGAAAAAGCTAGTGGAACACATGGAATAAAAGAGTGCTCTAGCCAACTATTCTAACTATGAAAGGGACCTTCAGTTCGACTTCTGATAATATGTGCTTTCTCTTTCTAAAATTCTCGTTTCCTTTCAATAAAATCTCTAATATAGAGATGTAAGTGTCTGATTATTTTCTTCGGCTTAATGTTCTTTTGTCTTGAATCTTTATCGGTAGTCTGTCATTCTGTTTTCTTTTGTTTCATCTTTTATCGCATTGTGGTAATCTTTACACTGACAGCCTTCTTAAGGAGATTTTTTTTAATTAGCAATATCAAGCTTAGGGGTTGTAAATTAGAATTTTCTTTTTTTCATCTTTTATCGCATTGTTTCATTCTTTTAAATTACAATTTCTACATTTAGTCTGCTAGAAAAGGAAAGTACTAACCCATCGTGACCTATAACTCTTCATATTTTTGTCAAACCTACAACAAAACTAGGTGGTTAAAGGTAGCTCATTTAAAAGACCAACAATCTCCAATTATTGTACCTGTTTACGTACGCGTCTCCCGACACCTTCGTACCTGAAACATTAGCAATAAAGTCCCATGGTCGATCTCCAAACAAGTGCACAAGGTTGACTAGAAGGATGTCCTCATGTTCTATCAAAGGACCCTTTCAGAGTTTTTCTTGAATCAATGTTTCTCGATTCTCTCTTTTATTTTGCAGAAAATAAGGGATTGCCTTTTAAGAAAATTTTCGAATATAGAAGAACCTTGATATCCCTGAAGAAAACCAAGGAAGTCAATCTTGAGTAATGGTTACATTCCTGATTCTCAACTCAGTCATGTGATATATTAGACAACAATGCTTGAAGATAGAAAATAACTTTTTGAGAGTTTGTTCTCGAAAATTGAGAAAATTGAAAGTGGTTTTATCACTCATAAGTAGTATAACTTGTGAGGTGTTTGTGAGAGGTTTGAAAGTTCTATAGGTTTATTTTAACTACTAGGTTGTGTAATCGGAGGCTTTAGTTTTGAATCTCAATGCTCTTTTCAATCAAGTGACTCTCTCGAGCTTGTCTTGAGACGTGGATGTAAACCTTACATATAACTTGTGTTGAACCACATTAAAATTGTTTCGTGTCGTTCTTATTTTTGCTTTCGCTTCATTGTTATTGTGCTTTGCTTTTTGCTAATCCCTACTGCAGGTTATTGAAGAAGACATATGTCTCTCTTTTCTGTTCACTATTGTTGTTTTGCCTCTCGTCTCAAACTAATCGAAAAAACCAAGTTTCTTGATCTCAGAAGCTACTCTATATTCATTAGATTCAACACAAATTTATCTAACTATTTACTTTCATACTAGTATTTTTTCGGCCCGTTGGCCGACTTTATTTGGTATAATGAGTAAATGAAAAATGATTTTATAAAAGGGTGAATTTAGGATTATGTTTAGCCAAATTAAAATCAACTAAAAATTTAGAAAAAAAAAATTAAAATTAAAGGGTCAAATTTTTTATATTTTAGTAACATCTTCAAGTAATTTTCTATTTACTTAGCCTAGACAGCTCTTGTATAAGATAGTTTTCTATTTTAATAAGGTAGAATGTGATGAAAAAAAATATAAATGTCCCTCAGAGAGCATTGTTAAAGAGTTTACTAAAATAAATAAAATTTTTGTATAAGTGATGGTTGGTCGAAGCGACAATCACATATTTTGTAAGTGTATAATTATATATCTTATTCATAAAAAGACATAGGGCCCGTTAAAAGACTACCAGAAAAAATCAAACCTCAATGGGCCCGTTAAAATAATTCTGAAAGAATGATGATATATCAAATATACTTAGATTTGATGGATGCTCCAATTCAAGCTGGATCTACTCGATTAGTGTTCTGTTTTGGTCAAGAGTTTTGGAAAAACCAGTAGCTGTAAAAAAAAATTAATTTGGTGATTAATTTAACATAATGAAAAAATAAAACTTTGATTGGCCCGTTGAAACAATGCTAAAATCATGATAATGTTATGTGAAATATACTTATACAATAAGTTATGCATTAAAATATTTTTTACTTCAAAAGATCGATGTATATTTAAACATTTAATCTAAGAAATTAAAAAAAATAAAAAATCTAACCCCACTTTATATTTGAAAGAAATCATAGATATGCATGCATCAATATATTATTTACTTTAAAAGCCCGATTTATCTATAAGCCTTTAAAATGGAAATAAAAAAATAAAACATTATAACCGAACTTTATATTTGAAATAAACAACACTATTACTATTGAAAAGCTATAACCTTTATATGAATTTATTTCTCCATGAGTTTTTTAAATTAATTAAAAATTATAATTATGAGAAGCAATACCATATATTAGATTGATTTATGAAGCAATACTAATAGATTGATAACACAATTTTTGAATGTACTATAGATTTTGAATTTATCAAAGTACTAATGTTAATTGAGCTATTTTTAGACAACCTGTTGCGGTTGTTGAACCGTATATATCAAATTGGTTTAAGATATTTGTATACATTTTATAAAGATTTGAGATTTTAAATGGACCACATATTAGACTCATTTACAATGTCCATATGATCGAATGTGATTTTACCTGTTTATTTATTCTCTACATAGCCTTCAGTATTAGATGAAGAAAACTATAAATTAGTTAAAAGTTGTAATGCTTATAATTTACTTACTTCAGCCCGATTTGTCATGGTGATAATTACTATTAAAAATTTATTTTTATGAAACATAATAATATTAAAGAATGGCATTTCTTTTTTTGCAATGGCAAGCCATTCAAAGATGAAGAATAATACAACATGTAGTATTGGCAAAAATCCTTCTTTCTTGAAAATATTAGTTCATTGTTTGCAAGTAGGGGGCAAGCAGAAAGTCCGAAACTCAAAGGAACAATTATTAGTTCATTGTTCAAAATTAGGATAAGGTGGTTTGGTACAGGGGATTGAGAATTAGGGGAAATATAAAAAAAAGGAGAATGGTGGAAAAGTGTTTGTTAAAAGTTGGAGGATGTTAAATTACATTGTTTGGTATGTATATTTGGTAAATAAAATAGGAGGGGAAGACAGTGGGTCCCATCATTTTATTTGGGGGAAGTCAGAATTTCTGATAAAAGTAGAAATTGTCAGAATACACATTCTGGAGACAATAAGAAACTCTGGGTATCTGAAATACAAAACCCCAGCTCCATTAGACAATAAACAAACAAGGATATCTCAGAATACAGAGTTTCCAAGAAACACAGCTGGATTTCCCCTATACCAAACGTTAGTTCATTGTTTGCAAGTAGGGGGCAAGCAGAAAGTCCGAAACTCAAAGGAACAATTATTAGTTCATTGTTCAAAATTAGGATAAGGGGTGGTTTGGTACAGGGGATTGAGAATTAGGGGAAATATGAAAAAAGGAGAATGGTGGAAAAGTGTTTGTTAAAAGTTGGAGGATGTTAAATTACATTGTTTGGTATGTATATTTGGTAAATAAAATAGGAGGGGAAGACAGTGGGTCCCATCATTCTATTTGGGGGAAGTCAGAATTTCTGATAAAAGTAGAAATTGTCAGAATACACATTCTGGAGACAATAAGAAACTCTGGGTATCTGAAATACAAAACCCCAGCTCCATTAGACAATAAACAAACAAGGATATCTCAGAATACAGAGTTTCCAAGAAACACAGCTGGATTTCCCCTATACCAAACGACCCCATTGTTTGCAAGTAGGGGCAAGCAGAAAGTCCGAAACTCAAAGGAACAATTATTAGTTCATGTTCAAATTAGGATAACCAATTAAGTTAGTTTTTACAAGTAGGGTGGCAACAGAAAGTCGTAATTAACTAATGGATTACAAATACTATTAGTAACATTAGTTCAAAACAGGATTATGATAATTTCTAGGCATAATGATAATGTTTAAATAAATAAAATGTTAAAATTAATTGATTGGCTGGTTGGAGAAACTTACGGGGAAGCCTTGAAAGGCTGACGTGGTGAGAGGAAATAGTTTAATATGCTTATATATATAGAGAGATTTAGAGATTTGCTCCCCTCTCACTGAAAGAGCAATGGACAATACCCAGAGCTTGCCCATCACACTACTTACCTCAAAGGTCATAGCGTCGATACTTATTCAAATATTGTCTATTTCCTTTGATCGATTGACTCACTCTCCTTCCATCAACTAATCTATTTCTTATTCTTAACTACAAGGCAACCATCACCTCGAGTCTTGAAACTTGGTTAATTGGGTTATGAGGTACAAACTAATTAGGTTGCAAGTTCATATAGAGTAACAAGTCAAGTTATGGTTTTGATAGTTTATATAGGACATGTTATAATTTGACGACTTTTTATCAACTCAAGTTATGAATCAAAGTGGATCGAGTAACAAGTCTAATGAATCTCTTAAATAGTTGTACAAAAAGCAAAAATGGTTACATGTATACATGGCGGATGTGGATGATAAAATGTTAACAACCCATTATTGTGGAGAAAGAGTTGCGTACTACCACCATCCCATAAATTGGAGAGAGCGAGTAAGTTGGGGGAAATAAAAGTCGAAAGTCACCAAGGACTGCTTGTAGTTAATAATACTAATAATATAAGAAAAATATTGTCAAATTTGCAAGAAACAAGTTGGGGAAGAAAGAAGTAGAACCTTCTCACGAAGCTTGGGCTTAGCAAATCTGAATTCAAAAATTAAAATGAGCAATAACCAGTCAACATGTCATTCTAATTACACACGTTACATATTAATTTCTCCATCTTAGTCTTAATTAATCTCCTCCACTTTCATATCATTTATATTATATTATTACAACAACTAACTCGATTTAATTCAGAAAATATTTTTTTTTCTTTTTCTTTTCAAAGTTAATTCCATAATACCGTTGACCATTCTTTTTCTTTCCTTCTCCATTACCCGCCACTTCTCCCCTCCGCGTTAATGTGTTGTGTTTATAAATATATATACACAACACACATGGCTTCTTCAGACCACATCAAAGACAAGTTTAGCAAACCAGGCCGACGGCTTCTCTCTCTCTCCAACTCTACTATTGATCTTCTCTTATTTTACCTGCCAATTCTTTGATTTCTGTAAAATCCCAAGATACATACATAGAGAATTAAACCCGAGTAGTCAGAATTTCTGAAAATCGGGATATGAGTAAAGAAGAACACCGTCTTCCATCGGAGACGGAGCTCGTCGGAGTTGACAGGGTCCCCAACAGCGGGCCGTTAAGCGGGCCTCTGAACAAAAAAGGAGCAAGGAAGAGCGCTAGGTTCAACATACCTGCTGATCAGAGTAGCTCCTCCTCATCCACCCGGGATAATGACCAACAGTATGTTGAAATCACCCTCGATGTCACGGACGATTCCGTCGCAGTCCACAGCGTTAAAGCTGCCAACGGCACAGAAGAGGATCCGGAGATGACACTTTGGCCAAAGGCCTGGAGAAGCGCACTGCTTCCAATCTGGGTTCCTCTGCAATGAGAAGTGCTTCTGCAAGAATCCGTCAAGTTTCTCAAGAGCTTAGGCGGCTCACTTCCATTAACAAAAGGCCCACGAGCCGGCTTGACAGGACCAAGTCGGCAGCGGCTCATGCTCTCAAGGGTCTCAAATTCATCAGTAAGGCCGATGGCGGCTCCGGATGGGTTGCTGTGGAGAAGAGGTTCGATGATATCACTCTTTCCACCGATGGGATGCTTCCTCGTGCTCGGTTTGGGGAATGTATTGGTATGTCATACTCATACATACAAACTGTTTGACAATTTGCCTCTGAGACAAAGATCCAAGTTCTCAATTAACTTTAGGTTTTAATCTCTGCAGGAATGAAGGAATCAAAGGAATTCGCATTAGAGTTGTATGATACTCTGGCCAGGAGGAGAAACATTCATAGGGATTCAATCAGCAAGTATGAGTTGAAGGAATTCTGGGATCAGATTTCCAACCAGAGCTTTGATTCCAGGCTCCAGACTTTCTTTGACATGTAATAAATGATTTCTTCCTTGTTTTGTTCTTTTAGCTATTTTTATATAACCCATCTTGATCTTGTGTTGTAAATTGGGAACTGAAAGTCGAGCTTGGGTGATCGATTGATTGATTGATTGATTGTGGTAATTATTTCAGGGTTGATAAAGATGCAGATGGTAGAATTACTGAAGAGGAAGTCAAAGAGGTATATGTATGCTAATGCCACCGAATATCATTTAGTTACCTAAACCAATAATGGGTTGACTTAACGTGTTTTTTGGAAGTAATTGTGGCCTGGCATGTGCTTGAGTCGAGATGAGAAAAAATATTTGGTCTGAAGATTTCCTTTTTTTTCTTTATCTTAATTTAATGAATACCTTCGCAGATCATTACTCTTAGTGCGTCTGCAAACAAGCTCTCGACAATCCAAAAACAAGCAGAGGAGTATGCTGCTTTAATTATGGAAGAATTGGATCCAGAACACCATGGATACATCATGGTATAATTTCAATTATATAATTTGAAGTCGTTGATAATACCATAGTGTAGGTGACCTGAATGGGTCTGTTAATTGTCTTCTTCCTGTTTCATTACAAACAGATAGAGAGCTTGGAAATGCTCTTGCTGCAAGGACCAGGCCAATCTGTGAGAGCAGCAGACAGCAAAAACCTGAGCAAACTGTTGAGCCAGAAGCTAAAGCCCACACTTGATGAGAACCCAATCAGTAGATGGTTCAGAAGCACGAAATACTTTTTGTTGGACAATTGGCAGAGAGTTTGGGTGATGGCTCTGTGGATTGGTGTTATGGCTGGCCTATTTGCTTACAAGTACGTGCAATACCGCAACAGAGCTGCATATGAGGTTATGGGATCCTGTGTCTGCCTAGCTAAAGGTGCTGCTGAAACACTGAAACTAAATATGGCTTTGATTCTGCTACCCGTCTGCCGGAACACAATCACCTGGCTCAGGAATAAGACGAAACTAGGAGTTGCTGTTCCATTTGATGACAACCTCAACTTTCATAAGGTAATAGAAAACAGTTGGTGTTTTTTATTGTACCTAATCTCCTATTACCCACTATCCAGGTCCAGGGTAGTAATTCTTTTGAAGCAGAACTGACATTCTCATACTTTCATTCGCAGGTTATAGCAGTGGCAATAACAATTGGAGTAGGCATCCATGGGATATCTCATTTGGCTTGTGACTTCCCTCGCCTTCTACAAGCAAACGATGAGAAATGGGAACTTATGGAGCCATTTTTCGGAGAGCAACCATCGAGCTACTGGCATTTCGTTAAGTCAAAGGAAGGGGTTACAGGGATTGTGATGGTCATTCTCATGGCGATAGCTTTCACACTTGCCACTCCTTGGTTCAGACGCAACAAGCTCAATTTGCCACCCTGGTTGAAGAAGCTGACAGGATTCAACGCCTTTTGGTATTCCCACCATTTGTTCGTCATTGTATACACTCTGCTTATAGTTCACGGTTACTATCTTTATCTCACCAAGGAATGGTACAAGAAGACAGTAAGTGCAGGCGGAACCTGACCCTTTTTCCTTAAAAAGCTCTTCCTGCAGAGAGTTATGAAACCTGACAAGTTTTTTCACTCTGTTATAAAATGCCAGACATGGATGTACTTGGCAGTTCCGGTAGTTCTGTATGCTAGCGAGAGGTTGACAAGGGCATTGAGGTCCAGCATCAAGCCAGTTACCATAAGTAAGGTAATTGGTCTAGCACACATACAACTGTTGCGCATTTGACATTCAGTAAAGAAATACAAAACAGGAGAGGGTGAGAGGTCTGAATTCTGAAACCTTGTAATTAAATTGTTTGCGGTTACCTTTTAGGTGGCTATATATCCTGGAAACGTGTTGGCACTTCACATGTCAAAGCCTAATGGGTTCAGATACAAGAGTGGGCAGTACATGTTTGTGAATTGTGCTGCAGTCTCTCCATTTGAATGGTAAGGAGCAAGCAATAGAATGAGGCAGCCCATTCTATAGGTTTCTGTTTTGAGTTTTGACTGACCAGATTGTGAACATCCAACAGGCACCCATTCTCCATCACTTCTGCTCCCGGAGACGATCACTTGAGTGTTCACATTAGAACCCTAGGTGACTGGACGAGGCAGCTCAGAACTGTCTTCCAAGAGGTACACAATTATGAGCCATTCCTGCATTCCTGGTGTTTTATTTAAATGTTTTTTTTGGGGTTCCATTTGTAAATTCCTGGTTGTGTTTTTGTGTATAGGTGTGTCAACCACCGGCGACAGGGAAGAGCGGACTTCTCAGAGCGGATGGATTCCAAGGAAACAACAATCCTGAGTAAGTTTTTTATTCTTTATTATGTATGTTTTTAACTTTTTAACCGAGGGAAATGATAATGACATTGACAATCAAAACAACAAGGGTGGAAACGACAAACAAAAACACCTCATACGCGTACTTGAATTCATGACAATTTCAAAGAAGCATTTTACACACAGAAAAGAAGAACAAAGTTCCCATCCTTGAGTATTTGTTTGTAGTAATAATCCGGACAAGTTTAATATTCCTCACTATCTTCTTCTTCTGTTGTCGTTTATTAAATTAATGAAGTTGATGGGTTGTGTTTGGCATTCAGTTTCCCAAAAATATTGATCGACGGACCATATGGAGCTCCGGCACAAGACTACAAACAATACGAGGTAGTTCTGCTAGTGGGACTGGGAATAGGAGCAACACCCATGATCAGCATTGTGAAGGACATAGTAAATAACATGAAGGCCATGGATGACTTGGAGAACGGGAGATCCCCAAGAGCAACTCCAAGTGCTGCTTCTCCTCCCCCAATCAGCAGCAACCAAGCTGGATCTTCCCACTCCCACTCCAACAGTAAGAGGAAGGAACAGTTCAAGACAAGGAGGGCCTATTTTTACTGGGTAAAAGGGAGCAAGGCTCCTTCGACTGGTTTAAAGGTGTGATGAACGAGGTTGCTGAGTTGGACCAAAACCAAGTGATCGAGCTCCATAATTACTGTACTAGTGTTTATGAAGAAGGAGATGCTCGTTCTGCTCTCATCGCCATGCTCCAGTCCCTTCATCATGCTAAAAATGGGGTCGACATTGTCTCGGGGACACGGGTAAAGTCACACTTCGCTAAACCCAACTGGCGCAACGTTTTCAAGCAAGTTGCCGTTCACCATCCTCATTCTCGAGTTGGTAAGTATTGATTTCTTCTTCTTGCCTCTGTTTTTCTTTAAATCTTCTAGATTTTCAAACTTGTTTAATAAAAAAATTCAAACTTATGGGTGGATTATCCACTAATAATACATGGTTGACAACAATAAGCCACTAATTATTATTAGTTTAAAGTATCCTGTAAAGTGGTGGTGGTATTTGATGATGATAATGTGTCAAAACTTGGTTGCAGGTGTGTTTTATTGTGGGGCACCTGGATTGACAAAAGAGCTTCGCAACTTGGCATTGGATTTCAGCCATAAGACGAGCACAAAGTTTGATTTCCATAAAGAGAACTTCTAAATTACATGAACCTATCTCTACTCTACTAACTAACATCCCCACCTTACCTACCCACTGTTAAACGCGGTAACGGCGCCCCACGACTAGAACAACGCCACCACATACATACACGGCCGTTTACCGCCTTTACTTTTGACTTTAAAATTCTGGAGACGGGGAGCTTCTTTTCTTTTTTCTTTTTGGGTTTTATTAAAATGTAATTCTATTCTTTTATTTGTTAGCCGCTTCGTTCTAGAGTACCTACAACTACATAGATAGTTGGATGTTTGATTGAGAGGAAGGCCACAAATTGCATCTTGCTTATAAATTTTTCATATTTTTTTCTCTTAATTTCTTGCAGCCCTTTATTTTTTAGATAATAAAATTGTGTGGTGCTCAATATTCAGTATTATTCTTTCTAAAATTTCAGTAAAGTATTATATGTTAAATTGCAATGTTAATTATAATCGGAGTGGCAACACATGTTAGGGACTTTTACGATTTCTCCGAGTTGACTATTCAATTCGTGATCATTAATAAAAAAATATCGGTTAAATGCATGATAATCGATAATTAGAAAACAGATTTTGTGGTGTAGGTTTCATGACTATCGGAAAACATATTTTGTGAGTGGATTACATGTATTGAGTGGGAAGGTTGGTGTGTGAGTCAAAGTAAACAAACTAACTAAGATGTCCCACTTTCCAATCAAGTTCAAACTGAATGTTGAGGATCTGGCAAAGTTGTATGTAGTTATATCGAGTTTTCCAGGTCTAATATGTCAGATAGGGATCCAATATTTACTTCCCACTTTTGGAGAAGACTATAAATGGCTACGAGTACGAAACTAAACTTTTCTACAACTTATGACGCCCAAATGGATGGACAATCATAAAGGAACATCCTTACTTAATCTCTCCAAACTTGTGTAATGGAATTTGAGGATCCGTAGGCGAAGTTTTACTTTCAGTAGAGTTTGTTTGTAATAATTCTTATCGTAGATGTTTGGATGAAATGCTTTCGAAGCATTGTATGAAAGGTAGTACATGAAATTATTGTGTCGGGATGGATGGGGAAGGTGAAAGACAAGTAACCAAGACCATAGTGTAAGAGACTAGCTTAATATATCAGAAAAATTTAAACCTAAATTGTTTTATTCCATGAAATAAGTGTCACATGTGTGATTTTGTTGGCTAATAAGACTTATGTTATTAATATTAATTCATAACAATACTAAATTTAGTAAAATATATTAATAAACTAAAGTTTCTACTTTGAATCTTGAATTTGCAATTTTCAAATTTATGCGGTTTGGAAATTCGGTTAGATTCAAATTTATGAGCTGAATCTTGGCTCAATATTGGGCTGATTTATCATTATACATCAGGCGATATTCCTTTAATGTGTCGCTAGTGCTGTATATGAGCCGAGCTTCAGCCTAGCTCAGGCTCGGGCTCGCCTTTATTTTTTCTGGCTTAGGCTCGGGCTCGGGCTCATCACGAGCTCAGATAGGCTAGCTCGGGCTCGGCTCGTTTATTGGTTGTTTGGGCTCGGGCTCATCTCGAGCTCGGCTCGGGATCGGCTCGTTTACTATGTTAAACGAGTCTGGCTCGGATTCGGCTCGTTTATAATGCTAAACAAGCCAGATTTGGCTCGTTTATAATGCTAAACAAGCCAGATTTGGCTCGTTTATAATGCTAAACGAGCCAAATCCTAATTAGATTCGTTTACCATCGTAAACGAGCCAAACTCGGGATAAAAATATCATAAATATAAGAAATTAAACATTCTACAAAAATACGATATCGGTGCTAAAAATTATAGAAAATATAAAAAAATCACAAATTTCAATCCATATGAACGTTTCTAACGTGCATCTCAAGAAACAAATTAGCAACCATCAAAAAGCAAAAGATGCCAAAGAGCAGGAGAAGAAGAATGATGTATCGTTGGTCGTGCACTACAACAAAACGCAGTATTTGTGGCGGTTATTTTCCACAATTGTGGAGGTTATAACCGCCACAAAAGTGTCTGACACAAACGAACAAAAGTGGCGGTCGGGAACCGCCACAAATATTGTACAATGGCGGTTGTATTGTGGCGGTTATAACCGCCACAATTATTATCATATTACTGGCGGTTATAACCGCCACAATTGTTATTATATTTTTGGCGGTTTTAACCGCCACATATCTTATTATTTGGCGGTTCTGGGCAGCTGAAGCACAATCAGATTGGTGGTTCTGGGTAGCTATATTGGGGGTTATAACCGCCAATGTTACTATTAATTTTGCAGTTTCAGCTGCAAATTCAGCTCACCAATTCGTCCATTAAATGGCACCTGCAAGTCACACCAGCTCAAATAAAATACTACTAACACCACATAATGCAAGTACCATATCATCATTTAATTAATATCATCATCATCATCCAAATGTACCATTACACAATTTAACATCATCCGAAGCTCAAATTAACACACTAGAATACAACATAACATACTAGACAATAATACAAGTACCATATCACTACCTAACTATCATCATCCGAAGTTGAATTGTCCCAGTAGGGGATCAATTCATCATCATCATCATCATCATCATCATCATCACCATGACAAACATTTTCGCCCTCCTCACCTGCAATGTCGTCCTCCTCCTCCTCCTCCTCTCATCATCATCATCATCGTCACTTCCAAGCTCCTCATCATCGTCATTACTCGCAACACCTTTACCTTTTCCGGCAACTGTAGAGCTACCTCCATGCCTATCTAAGGGTGTGACTATGTAATCATCGGGATTGTCATAATCACCCGATCTTGTATCATCTCCACTCACCTGCAGAAAGTAAATTAGTATCATAAAAACTTAATAATATCAAGTTATCTCGACTAACTAAGATACTTATATATAAAATCAAGTTATCAAGATTACCTTTCTCATTTTCTCAGTTGATGAAGAACCTTTCTTCTTACCCTTGAATTTAGCCAAGAACTTCTTGAATTTTCCTTCCATTTTCTTCCCGATATTCTCCTCTACTTCCTTGACTTTACGATCGATTTTAGCTTGCATCCTCTCCGCGTACGCTCGATCCATCTCCTCTCTCACACGCGCAATCGTAGTGGCATCAACATTATGTTGAGTTGGAGCCATTGATTGTGCAGAAGAACCAGAAGCAGCTTCAAACTACAAAATGGATTTCATCAATAATGTAATCACTATATGAACTAATAATGCATATTAGATGAGATTCTTACCACTCGTGGGTAATAGCCAAAACTCTTCCCACGTACTCTTCCAGAGTGCTCTCCTCCATATGCAGCATCTAACGCTATGTGCGCCAAATCCAAAGAGTCACCAGGACCATGCTGCTTAGGAACTTCTGGCTGGTCCTCATAATGTTGAATCAATCGCTACAAAAAGCAAGAAAAACACTTTAAACCAACCACTTTAGTAGCAAACTAATTACTTCATAAAGATAAGTACCGCTAACTCTGCAACATCAGAGGAGAATGTTCCATCTGCTAATCTATGTGCATGCAGCCAAATGAAACCTCTGGATGGTGTATACCCAAGCTCAGCCGTCAGTTGTGCTTGCATTGTATTATATGGTCTAGCCCCTCCCCTGTTTTTCCTAACTTGCTTTGCTTTGTTCGCTTTATTTTTCGCCACAATTTCCTATCAATTTCAAAACAAATATGTTGTTAATTCCAACTGACAAACATGCAACAAGATCGATAGGAATTCACTTACTCTTCTCCGGGCCTCTCCGTGTATGGATAAGAATTCACACCAATCAAGGTTGCTAGCTCCTCTTGGGCCTAACGATGAGAGCAAACTCCTATCAACACGCCCATCAGCGTCTGTTGCTCTCTCGACCGCTTGGTTGTATGCGTAATTCCTTTTTCTTGACTAAGCTCTACCCATTTGTTTCATGATGTAACTCTTAAGAGGCAATAAATCATGGGGCATGATAGCAAACTTTGGCTGATTACATTCAAACAAGAGGTTAGTAACAATACACATATACCGTCAACTACAACAACAAATTATGAAAATTATTACCTCAAACATATTTCTCCATACAAGAGCTTTATACGGCTTCAACCCGTGATCTCTCCACTCAACAAATCTAATGGGCAGTGCAGTGAAGTCACCAACAATAATGCCAATGTATCGTATAAGAAACTCATACGTATGGCTTCCCTCTGGAAGTACTCCATCGAGCAATCGCACCACTACTTTCAAGTTTGGCCCCAACGTTGCTTCTGTCTCTTTCACCTTCAAACCCATAACTTTCATGTTGCCACTAGCATCTGAAATTTTTGAATGTACATAGGTTAAAGAACACAACTCTTAATATTTCAACATTACAAGTAAGATAGGAGAAACTTACCTACAACCTCACAGTTCCATTTCCCCGATTCCTTGTCGGGAAGACTACCACCAGTACGACCACTAGTACGACCACGACCACGTCTGCGACCACGACCACGACCATCACCACCACGAGCAACTAGCTGATCCATATTCATACTCCACAAAATCTAAACAAATTATGAAATAGTACTCAATTTTTTTTCACTTGGATAATTTTTTACAACATAAGGATAAACTACTAATTTCAATCTACTAATCGGACTCTCGTAACTCTGCCATAAAATTCTCCCTAGCCAATGTCTCATACACAAAATAAGGAATGTCATCTGTTACAGCAAGATTTTGAATTGTAGACAACAACCAATCATCTACTGAGTTGCTAACATCTTCTTCTGGCAAATTGTACGTGTCTCTTGGTTTGAAATGGATGGTATGCACCACCCATTATCGGTCTTGTCTTCAACGTAATATACCATTCTCGCATCTCCTGCACTGATGCATTGTTCATGTGCATCTCTATCACCTTCATCACGAGTGTGACTAAAGTTTATTTTTGTGAATCCCAAAGCATCTGTCTTCCTCCATGATGGGTTCATTGTATCTGCCCATTTGCATTTGAATAATGTAGTGTATCTTCCATAGTAATTCAACTCCACAATATCAACCAATTTGCCATAGTTATACATATCACTACGAATGGGATTTGTGTCTCCTGAACTTGACACACTAGCGATGTCAAAGGTTCCACAAACTCCACTATTTTGTGTTTTCCTTAACTGCTCACGGTCGAATGTACGAAAACGGACACCGTTGATGTCATACACTGTATACCGTTTGGCTTCCCACTTTGGACCTCGAGCTAGCATCACAATATCAGGATGATCATACCCTTAAACAGCCTTATCAATTCGATCCTTAAACCATTCGGGAAATGAAAGGTGAACTTCTTTGTCGATATCAGTTGTTGTCTTCTTTCTTCCCTTATATTTTCTCTTTAATTCTCGTTTGTACTCCATGCACATTTAGTGTTCAATGAGTTCACCTAAATAAAGATGGTGTTTCATGCACAAATAGTACACAAAATCTACTTACTGAATGTAAGGTTCCACCAACGGGCAATTCACCAACACATGGCGATGAGCTTGTAACATTTCCATTTGCGAGAGAGTGAATTCTCTCACCAGCAATTGGTGTCCTAACAGAGAAAATCACTTCTGAATCACCATTCGGGTCGTCAGAGCTTTGACTAGTGGATTGCCAAACCATGTTTTCTGTAGAGCTTGGAGAAGCAAATAATCGTTGAAGACGTGGTATCAATGAAAAGTACGAAATACCTTCTCTGGTTGTGGCTTACGCTTCTTTATACCAGTCTCAGTAACAACGTTGCTAGGCTTGTATCTAGGCAAATTACACGTTGTACACTCCAACTTATCTGCATTAACACCAGTGTACAACATACAGACGTAATTCAATCCCAACAACTTTATGTCCTTCTTCGCTTCATAACAAGATTGTGGCAACTTTGCAAACCCGAAAGCATCTCTCAACAACTCCAATATCTTCTCCATTGCGTTGTTGCTAATTTTATGCATGTACTTGATATGGTACAAGCGCAACAAAAATGACAACCTAGAGAACTTCAAACAACCTTCATACAGCGATTCTCATCCTTCTTTCATGAGTTTGATGAAAGCATCATTACCCTCCACACTAGGTCCAGCTGCTGCATCATGAGCTAGGAGTTCGGTCTCCTCAATCATTACTAGTTCAGCTCTCTCTTCTACAATGTGGTCAACCCCAGCGGAAGCGTCATGTTCCCCACCCTGACCGAAAGCATCTCTAACAAGATGACGAATCGAGTTAATCTCATGAGTGGCACTTGGGACCTCTCTTTCTTCTAAACGAGGTCTATCATCCAACGCTAAAGGAATTCCTACATCATCCACTATTTCTCCATGACGAGTCCACACGGTGTAGCCTTCAGGAAATGGTTTTGCTAACAGATGGCACCGTACGTCATATCTCGTTTGGAACTTTCTCATTCCACACTTTGAACAAGGGCAAATGATATGCTCCCCATCCCCGGAGTTGTTGAAAGCAAAGTCAAGAAATTGTTCGACTCCCACAATATAATCTCAAGTGTAGCGAGGTTGTGTAATCCAAGATTTGTCCATAATTACTACCTCTACCTATTGAAACCTTATTAGTAAAGGAAAATTGAAGTTAGAATTCAATGGTAGAAGTTAATTAGTTAGTCTAAGCTAAATTATTATTCAACATATACAAGACATATTTGCATATATATTAGCATTATTATTCAAAGCATATATTAGTCTAATTGAGCTTAGATATGCAATTAAAGTTTTTATTTGACATTGAATAACACATTTGAATTAAATTTACATACAAATTAGTATACTATATGAACATGGTTGAGTATGCATTTTTTGGAAAATTATACTACATAATTTTTAATGCTATTGACCAATTTTTATAATGCAATTACACTTATTTGTCATATTCAAATCATATTAACCAAGTTCAAGATCACAAGATATTTAGTCTAATTAAGTTTATATATGCAATTAAAGTTTTTATTTGACATTGAATAACATATTTGAATCAACTTTACATACAAATTAGCATATTATATGAACATGGTTGAATATGCATTTTTCAAAAACATATATTACACAATTTGTAATGCTTAGTCGATTATATGATATGGATCATATTATGCTCAATATTATATTTAGTATTGTACTAATAATTTAAAGAACCACTAATTTGAAATGTTCGGTCAAAAAGTCAGATTCAGCCAAAAGCCTTCCTCAATCAAAGTTAACTCAACCTGCGACACAATCATACAACGAATAATTTAGTAATGAAAGAAGCAGAGACAATATGGATTCCCTTGACTATGATGCACTGAAAGATGCTACTATTAATGAGAACCAACAATTGACCACGGAAGCCAATTGTACAAAATATGATCTATTTCACAAAATCAATTACCATATAACTCGACCCTTTTACGCAAATATTAACAAAAAGCTAGAAATTTTTTTAGCGGCCCAATAGGAGAAAAAACCAACCTGATCAATGTCACACGCTAAAATTAAAAGACTGAAACAACTATGCGATTCCCAATCAAAGTCAACCCAATCTGCAACACAATCAAAAAACGAGTGCCAACTTTAATCACAATTGGAGAACAAGAATATCTACTCAACGTATCAACAACTAGTCTTAAATCGAGTAACAAACACATCCAAGTCAGCCAATCCATTGACATATGCTAAGGCACCAAGTCAAGAAACCAAGATAATCAAAAGTGTGCTCACTTCATCATTTAGGCATAGTGAAGCCAAAGACAATCGAGAACAAGCATTGAAACACATTCATAATCATCACAAGATCAGTCTAGAAGCAATAATTCATCCAAATTCGGCCATATAAAAAAATCCCCAATTTTGACCAATGTCGGTATGAAAAGTCTATGGAAATGCACAATTGAAGGGGTAAACGATATCGAAACGACCCCCGATTCGAACTACAAACTAATAACACTGCCAATTTCAATAATATATGATCAATTTCACAATCCCCCAACTTTTAAAAATTAGGTTTTTTGAGCTCAAGAATTCAAATCCGAAATCAGCACCTGCAATTTCAAAATTGACGATGGAAACGTGTACTATGAGCAGTGATAAAGGTATGAGGATCGAAATACATACCTTGGAGTCTACTAACACCCTCGAAATTGACCAAAAACGAGTGTGGAGTTGAAAATCGGGGTTCAGAGGGGTGAAACTCGAGGAGATGAGCGGCTGCTGCTGTGGCTGTCGTGGCCGGCGGTTTGCTGGCGGCGGCTGGAGCTACGGTCGGTGTCATGGCCGCGGTTTGCTGGCGGCGTCGGAGCTTGTGATTGAGGGAGAGAACCGGCGTCAGAGTGGTCGGTGTCGTGAGATTGAGGGAGTCGCGATGCTGGAGCTGCTGTAATTGAGGGAGTCGCGATGCTGTTTATATATTTTGTATTGTGGCAGTTTTAACTAAATATTGTGGCGGTTATAACCGCCACATATTTATCTAACTATTGTGGCGTTTTAACCGCCACAACACGACCGCCATTATTGAAATTACATATTGGCGGTTCTACAACCGCCAATAATGTAAGTGCGATTTTTCCCCTTTTTCTTGTAGTGGTGGGCTCGTGACTCATAGAGTGGGGATTAAAGTAATTATAGGACATTACCCTAAAAGACATTAGGACATTACCATATTACTTCTTTTAGGGTATTAGTTTGTTACACTATTAGGATTGATTATTTAAGTACTACTTAGGGATTATGATTATACGAGTTACAATCGAGCCAGCTCGCGAGCTTGGCTTAATGAGCTAACAAAACGAGTTGGCTCACGAGCCTGCCGAGCCGACCAACATACTGGCTCGAGCTCGGCTCATTTAGGCGACGAGCCTGTTCATGAGCTAGCTCACTTACGACGAGCCGATCTCACGAACGAGCTTTTTTTGGAAAAAAACGAGCCCGAGTCCGAGCAGCTCGGCTCGTATACAGCCCTATGTGTCACCACTTTAGATTGAGAAATGGGAAAGAATTTCCAAAATTATGAAGACATTTTTAGTTTTTGAAATTAAATTCAATGCTGGGCTGTGTTTATCTATGGATGAACCAATGCAACTCTTTACCTTCACACCCTTCCATGGCCTATAAAAGGAGGCCTCCTCCCCATTTCTTAAACACATCAACTCGCACATATTTCACTCATCACAAATTCTCAAAGGTTTCTTCATATTCATTTAATCCTTGAATTTGAAGGTTTGTAGTCTTATCCCAAGGAGAAATTTCTTGTAAACACTTGACTTTTTGAAAGGGTGGAAATGTTCTTCACGAAAAGTGACTTTGTCACAACTCGACAACATATTTGAGTCGATCTCACCCTAAGCCCTCTACTTTTTTACTAGAGTATTGTACAAGAACTAATTCTAAGGTTGGGGATTTAAGTGATATTTGATCCCCCTTTTCAATCAAGGTACCCAAACAAGCATTTGTATATTGTTAACAAGAATTCATAGTGAGGAAAGTTGCCACTTTCAGTACTTGGTAAATTGAATCGTAGGACCCAACAATTGTGAGGAATAATTTCTTGGCAATGGGTCGAACAGTACCATGCAAAGAAACCAATTTTACGTATGTGAAGTTGGACAAGTGATGTGAATCAAGGCTATAAGAGAACCAAGACACCACACCTTCTATTTGATGATCAAGAGATTGAGAACAAACCCAATGACCTGGATGGAATAGGACTCGGACCTTAAGCTAAAGAGCTATAAATCCTAGGTATCAAGTCGAATGGTGCCACGAACTACAAATGATAACCTAAACTTGATAAACCACAACCTCTCTAACCTAGCAACAACATGCCAAGGCAAGACGAAACCAAGAAGTAACCAATGTGCTTAAAGTAATCTAAATAATGTGCCAATGTTGATTTTTAGAACTAGGTGAACCCCCCTTATATAGGTGAGGGGTCGTCCAAAAGGCCTTACTTTCCTAAGTTGATTCCTAAACTAAAAGTAATAAGAAAAAATATGAGTCCAAGTAGGACAAGGACCTTGAACTTCTCCAAAAATAATAAATTAATCATAGAATAAGTGTCCAAGGTGGAATAGGGTCAGGCTCAAGGGCCACATGGCCAGCCTTGGAACCCTAATCCGGGTCGGATTAGAGTTTTACAGGTAGTGTGTGTGAGAATCTTAGTTTGATACAGATTGTGGTGGTCGGTATGGCATGTCGGTCAATGTAGTTAAAATCACGATTCCACGTAAAATCGAAAACTTGGGTGAAATCGGATTCGTAAAATCATAAGATTTTATGTCCCAACTAAAAAATATATAAATACTTATGAATAAACATAAAATGTTAATAAACTTATAATTATACACTCTTAAAACAATTAATACTCAAACACCCAACATGAATTTCATAAGCATAAGTAATAAGTAAGTAACTTAATAAAACTTAATAGTTTATTACTTCACTACATTCCATATTTCATAAGCACACACCAATGCACCATACGTCCATACCACACGTTCACCACTCACTAAGTCACTATTAGTCTATTACTTTATTACAATCCATTTTGAAAACAACAAGTACAACAAACTACATTAAATCTTTAGGATCAACATTAAAATCTAATTCCTCATCTTCCTTATCCCCCTCATCTTCATCATATGCATTCTCATCTCCATGCTCTTCTTTGTTGTTGCCTACATCTCCACCTTTGTCCTTATCCACGGCAAATTCTCCTTCAAACCTCTATTTAATAATATAACCAGACATGAATAACAATATCACTAACAAGATTCTAAATAATCATATAAAGAAATAACTTACTTGTTCATCATCCGGAAAAGATTGTTCATGAGTAGATTCATTCTCAAAAGTTGCTTCATCATCCATTCCCACCAGTTCCTCGAAATTCTCATTCTCATTCTCAACTTCTCCATCTTCTCCGACAAGCCACTCATCATCGGAATCAATTTCATCAAATACGCGTTCAATATCTTTTGCTTGTCTTCACAACAACTTTGAGTTGTACATCACATACACAATGTCATTCATCTGTTTTGCAACAAGCGGTTTCTCTTCTTAGAGTGCACCTTAAATACCACATATATGACAAACATAAGAAATTGAAGAGCATGAAGAAGTATAATATATATTCTCTAGAAAGTAGAATCTTACCCTCTCAAACACACTCCAATTTCGTTCACATCCAGATACACTACAAGTCAAACTCAAAATTCGAATAGCAAATTTTTTAAGCTCGGGAACATCATCACCAAAGGAGGACCACTAATCTGCTGGATTCTTTCTATCCAACAATTGCATAGACCCATATGAAGAGAACATGCCTCTTGCATGATGAAACATGTCTAACTGCTGCATTATTGTAAGACTCTCATCTCTATCCTTGGATAATCTTTCCACATAATCATATAAATCCAATTTTAGCTTCTTTTCAGTAGGGTTGAAATTTGCACTCAAATGGACCTTTGGATTTAGCCAATAAGCAGCATAGTGCAAAGGACGAATCATTTGATCATTCCACCTCTTCTCAACGATGTTCAATACAGGTTCATATCTGCAATTATCCAACCATTCTAACTGAGAAAACAACATTCACTATATTAACATGTTTCACGTCTAACAAGTTAAGCAAATAAAGGTAAGAAACTAAGAAATAGTTACCTCTTCTCAATGTTGCTAAAGTTACTTTTGATCTTCTCCATGGCTTGGTTCAACTCCAAGTACAAAAAAGGCATCGATGGCGACTCATCTGAATCAAATAAGCGAAGAAATTTCATAAGAGGAATAGCAGCACGCAGGCATGTGAGCACACTAGTCCAAAATCTATTATCTAGTGCTATTCCTTGAATCCTTTTCTCTTCTCGAGTGCTTGAAAATGTGCTTTTCCTCCATGTTTCCGATGAGAACATACTCATCAAATCACCCTTGTGTTCGCTCCGGCAACCTAGATTTAAATAGCCAGTTGCAAATCTTGTAACAGTAGGCCTAAAAAACTCTCTTCCCTTAGTAAACTCTTTAAGCATAGAAATAAGCATTTCCCTTTCATAAATGTAGATGGTTGTCTTTCTTCCCTTAGCAATGGTTGTCTCATGAACGGGAAACTTCTTCTCTAAATCTTCCAACATTAAATCCAAGCAATGAGCCGCACAAGGAGTCCAAAAGAGGTGTTGCCTTTTCTCCATCAATTTTGCTCCAGCAGCTTTATAAGTAGATGTGTTATCTGTTATGATCAGAAGAACATTTTCTTCTCCAAATTTCGAAACAACCTCATATAGAATAGTGGGATGTATAAATAGACTCAATGAATACAGTCCCTTTTGGACTATTAACCAAGAAATTGCAAATCGATCTTTGTTTCCTGTCTGTCCAACCATCTGACATTATGATGCATCCAACTTATCCATTCATTTTTGAATATGCTGAGTTTTGCTTCCACTTCTTCCAACTCTTCTTTCAAAAGTGTCTCTCTTATCTCATGATATGAAGATGGTTAAAAACCAGGACCATGTCTCGCATCAACCTCGAACATAGTATAATACTCAGGCTCTCTTGCAGCATTAAACGGTGTACCAGTTAAATAGAACCATCTAGCTATACTCTTAGTTGCATCCTTTCTAAGATCTTTCTTCAATAATTTGCTCATAGTTGTTTGAGTACAAGTAGGAGGCACACTACTTGAACCACTTGCACGAAGAGATGAATATATAGTTTCCTGAGATTCAGTTGTAGAAGTTGTAGTACTAATGCCCCTATGAAGCAGATTTTTTCTTGTTTCCTTCGCCTCTAAATTCAAATCCAAGATGTCTAACATTTGTTACCTAACATCATCTGGTACACTTAAACATAGCTCTACATTCTCCTTTGTTCTTGCAAGATGATGTTTGAAACGAATAATGCCACTAGAAAATACCTTGGAAACAAAATTTGCACTTGGTTTTCTTTGAATCACCATTAATATCTTTTGCATACTCCCAACCTGGATCTCGTCTACTTTCGGGAGCATTTTTCTTTCTCTTGAGGTGCCTCGACTTAGATGCAGAAGCAGTAGCACGTCTATGACAACCTGAAGTCATTTCCTGCAAAACATGAGTAAACTAGTATAAGTTTAACCACTCGTTTCAATTACTTTATAGTTGTAGGCAACTCAATTGAATGAGAGCAGCAAGCAACAATTACAAAACACTACCAAAGTGCTCACTTTCAAAGCAAGAAGCAACAAGCAGCAAAAGTGGAAGTGTGGAACCATAAACACTATGTTAAGCACTTGAAATGAGAAAACTAACTTACTAGTAAGTAAGCACTTCAACTACTGTCGAACAGGGGAAAGAGGATGAAGGAGGTAGATTTAGAGTCTATGACAGCCTTAACAGAGAAGAGTGGAAGACGGCTGACTTGGACTACCTGCAGCAAGGAAGAAGGAAATATGGTGAGTTGGTGACTGGTTAGTCGTCGGACTCAGACAAGCTGTAGAGAAGAAGAGAAGATGGTGACTTATCGTCGGGAGTTGGGACTCGATGCTGATGAATGGCCGAAGAACGAGAAGGAATCGATGGAACTTGGAAGAAATGAAGAAGTCACGGCTCGACGCTGAAGAAATTGATGGAAGGACGCTGAAGAAATCGATAGAAGGACGACTAAACGATGGTGGAACGACGGTGGGAAGAAGGGAAATTGTAGTAGTGCAGCGCCGTCGGCTGATTTGGGGAAAGACTCAAGAGAGGAAAAATTAGGGTTCAGGGTTCAATCTACATTGTTTTGGGGGAAGTGGGTAATTGGGAAGTGGTTCGGTATTTTGGGCTGAACCAAAATAGTCAAAGTTAAACTAGTGAGATTTTCGGTTGATTCTGGAAATTCATAAAATCGTAAAAATCATTGATTTTGCGACTTTGTTATCGATTTCACCCGATTTTGATGGCAAAACGATTTTATAGTGAAATCATAATCAATTTTCATATGTGAAGTCATAAAATTGTACGAGTTTACGATTAAAATCACAATTTTAACTACACTGACGTCGATCTTTGGGCCTCATGGTGGTGGCTCAACCATTGGAACACCTTTTGGAAGTGTTCGAACGTCAAAATTTGAGGGCCAAATTTTTAGGGTTTCGACCCATGTGGCGTTGCGACTAGACATTAGGATTTCTACGGCTCGTCATTCAGTTTCTGCGTCCCGACATTGTTTGATATCTAGTGTAACACCCTGACCTAGATGTGACACACAACCAACAAATTAACCTATTTACAACAGAACATGACTCAGGTGTTCATTAACTTTCTTATTCACTTAATATTTATCCTAAAAATTCGGCATGAGTTGTTCGTATAGTGGGCCTAACAGTTCTTCTAATCGTGTCTCCATGAAACATGACAACTTGATGCATACTTAAACTGTTCATCGTGAACTATCCTGATATACTTAAACTGTGATTACCTACTTTACTACTATCGTTGATTTTATTAATACATGCTATATCTACATATACACATTACATGCACGTGATACACATTCCAACCATAGACCCTTGTATCCGCACAAAGAGCTAAAATATGCATGAAAAGTGCTTAAAATATTTTAATGGGCAAGCAGATCAATGGCCAAGCTTCTCCTGCTCCTCCTAATCTACACACTGTTGGAAAAAGTCCAAAGCCCTTCAAATAACTATTGATTCTGTGCAATATTCTTCTTGCCTTCTCTGCATTTGTCTATTCAAATTTTGCAGGTTAAAAGAAGTAAGGCAAAAATCATGGAGGAAGATCAATCAGCATTCAACTCCAGATTTTGTCCTAACTGCTATCTCAAGACATACTTAAAGGAAAACTCTCAAAGCCTCTCAGTGTGACTATGGAGTGTGATGTGATCCTGGCCACCAAGCCCATCTTGGACACGACTGATGCCAATCCGGCCCCAGCACCGATGTCGGGCCAAGAGTAACACCGGCCACAGGCCTACACCAGTACCACCCCCAAGCCTAGAAGATCCCAAGCCCCAAAGCCAGAAGATGCACCTGGGAGGATGCTTGATGTGAACCGCTGCAACCGTGGGCAGAAGACCCTTAAACACTGCAAGTTGGACACCGTGCAACAAGGTAGAACCGTCGGGAACCGGGGCGGATGAGTACTTTGACCCGTCAGCTATATAATAGCTGGCAACCAGAAGTGTCCAGTCGATGACGCCACGCCAAGAGATGGATGCTCTTGATGATAAGTCGAACCTTAAGCGATGCAACAACGAGCAAAGGCTTGAAGGGAAGAGAACATATGTTCTAACAAAAGTTTATTGATTTCAAAAGTGGTGTCTTACAAGGGTGGCCGGCGGCCTCCTTATATAGGTGAGGGAACAAGCTCTCCTCCCTAAAGACTACTTCCTAAATAATAATAAATAAGGACTCCTAATCCTAATTAGAATCCGAACACGCCTAAATAATCCAACTAAAAAGGAATAAAACATAAAATAATAACTGGAGTCTTTAATGTTAAATAAAAGACCTAATTAGGTCAAAAACCCTAATCCGGCAGCGGCGGGCAGCTTTGGGCCGGTTGGGCTTTGGTGGCGTGGGCCTGTTGGGATTCGGTGGCGGCCCGGCAGGTTTGCTTGGTCCGGCTGGTCTTGGTCTTGACCCGCGGCGTTAGTGACTTGTTTTGGGCCTTGCTTTGTGTGGGCTCCGATGTCTTCTTGAACTTCTAAGAGTGTGCAGCCTTCTTTGACAAATCGATCAGCATCCTCTACATATCCTTCTTTACTCCAGGATTCCATGTAGGCATTAAGTTTCTCTCGGAAGGCTTTGGTCTGGCTTCGGGTGAAAGGAGGCTCAGGTCGGGTCCAGGGTTTGCTGGGCTCATCATTTCTTGTGGAGGATTCGTCCTCGAATCCTGACCTATATATGCATCAGCATAGTAAGGGGTTAGGTCAGCCACATTGAAGGTTGCACTTACCCCGTAAGAGTTTGGCAGGTCAAGGACGTAGGTGTTGTTGTTGATCCTCTGAAGGACTGTGTAAGGCCCATCTCCCCTGGGTAGTAGTTTGGACTTCCTCTGCTCTGGGAACCTGTCCTTTCTGAAGTGTATCCACACCTGGTCTCCTGCTTCAAAAATTTTCTGCTTTCTTCCTCGGTTGGCATTGCGGAGGTATTGAGCCGTTCTTCTTTCAATATTGGCCTTGGCCTTCTGATGGAGCATGCTTGACATGCTCTTCATGGACAGGTAGTGGTGATAAATCCAACGGGGTTAGTGGATTAAAACCATAAACAAGTTCAAATGGGGAGTATTGGGTAGCTGAATGCACAGCTCGATTATATGCAAATTCTACATGTGGTAGACATTCTTCCCAAGTCCGGATGTTACTCTTGATGACTGCCCTCAGCATTTGGCCTAGGGATCGGTTTACGACTTCAGTCTGCCCATCAGTTTGTAGGTGGCAGGTGGTGGAGAGCATTAGTCGGGTGCCCAGCTTAGCCCATAAAGTCTTCCAGAAGTAGCTGAGAAACTTCGAATCCCTGTCGGAGACTATGGTCTTTGGAACTCCATGCATCCTAACTACCTCCCTAAACAATAGGTCAGCAATTTGAGAGGCATCATCAGTTTTATGGCAAGCAATGAAGTGAGCCATCTTGGAGAACCTGTCAACAACCACAAATATGGAATCTTTCCCCTTTTGGGTTCTAGGTAGTCCCAGGACAAAGTCCATAGACAAGTCTACCCAAGGATGTTCAGGTATGGGCAAAGGGGTGTACAATCCATGGGGTCTGAGTTTAGACTTAGCACTTTGGCACTTGGAGCATTAAGATATGATCTTCTCGGCATCGTGCCTCATCTTGGGCCAGTAGAAGTGCTCTTTGAGGGTGGCTACGTTTTTAGCTACACCAAAGTGTCCCATGAGACCTCCATCGTGGGCCTCTAGGGTTAGGACAGTCCTTCAGGAATGGTTAGGGAGACAGCTTTGATCCTTTAAATAAATAACCATCTTGCTGGTCGAACTTACCAAATCGTCCCTGTTGACAAGCTTCAAATATACTCTTAAAATCAAGGTCAGTGGCATAAAGGTCTTTGATGTGTTCAAAGTCGATGAATTTAGTAGAGAGGACTGAGATTAGAGTGTACCTTCGGGAAAGGGCATCGGCCACGATGTTGTCCTTACCTTGCTTATATTGAATGATGTAAGGAAAAGATTCTATGAATTCTATCCATCTAGCATGCCCCTTGTTGAGCTTGTGCTGAGCCTTGAGGTACTTAAGGGATTCATGATCCGTGTGGATGATGAACTCCTTAGGCCATAAGTAGTGTTGCCAAGTCTTCAAAGCTCGTACCAGAGCATACAGCTCTTTGTCATAAGTCGGATAGTTGAGAGTGGCGCCACTGAGCTTTTCACTGAAGTAGGCAATGGACCTCTTCTCCTGCATTAGAACAGCTCCTATCCCTACTCCGAATGCATCACACTCGATCTCAAATGGTTTGGTGAAGTCAGGCAACATGAGCAAAGGGGCCTCGGTAAGCCTCCTTTTGAGGGCTTCAAATGCCTCTTGCTGTGGAGCTTCCCACTGGAAGGGAACATCCTTCTTTAGCACGGCTGTGAGAGGAGCCGCAACGGTACTGAAGTCCCTTACAAATCTTTGATAGAAGCTAGCCAATCTATGAAAGCTCCTAACATCAGTGATGCTTTGAGGTGTGGACCAGGATTTGATGGCTTCTATCTTGTCTTCATCAACCCTTATACCTGCGGAGCTCACAACAAAGCCAAGAAAAACAAGATGATCTGTGCAAAACGTGCACTTGCTCATGTTAGCATAGAGGTGTTCTTTTCGTAGGGTTTCTAAGACAGTTTTTAGGTGGCCTAAGTGATCTCCTAGATTTTTGGAATAAATAAGTATATTATCAAAGTAGACCACGAAAAATTTCCCTATATACGTCCTAAGGACTTGGTTCATTAATCTCATGAAGGTACTAGGTGCATTGGTTAAGCCGAATGGCATGACCATCCACTCATACAATCCTAGTTTAGTTTTGAAAGCAGTTTTCCACTCATCACCTTCCTTCATTCGGATTTGATGGTAACCAGATTTAAGATCAATTTTAGACAATATGGTGGCACCATGTAGTTCATCCAGCATGTCATCTAACCTAGAAATAGGATGGCGATACTTAACTGTTATGTTGTTGATTGCTCGGCAGTCAACACACATCCTCCATGTGCCTTCCTTCTTGGGACTAGAATGACGGGGACAGCACAAGGACTCATGCTTTCTCGGACATATCCCTTGTCCATCAACTCCTCAACTTGGGCTTGGATCTCCTTGGTTTCTTCTGGATTGGTATGGTAGGCTGGCTTATTTGGTAAGGCAGATCCGGGCACCAAGTCTATCTGGTGTTTGATGCCTCTTAGTGGTGCCAGTCCACTAGGGATTTCTTCGGGGAAGACATCTTTGAATTCCTGTAAAAAAGAAGTAACAACACTAGGTAGAGAAGTATCAGGGTTAGAAATCAAACACTCCTTGTAGCGGATGATCACAAGGGGTTTCCTAGAGACTAGGGATTGTTTGATCTCACTCGGGGTGGCTAACAGGTTTTCTCTCCTTTCAACCTCACTCTTTTGAGCTCTGGGACCTTTAGGGTCTGGTACTTCTGTTTTTACACTCATGGGGTCACTCGTTTGTTCTCTCTTCTCTCGGTTCTTGAGCTCTCTCTCTTTCTGTTCTTTGAGGGTTCTTGATCTATCTGGTCTTGGAGAATCTAAGTGGGTGACATTGGCCTCGGGGTGTACTTAGTATCCCCATGAATGAGACTGTACCTGTTGGTTCTTCCGTCATGTGTGGAGTACCTGTCGAATTGCCAAGGTCTTCCTAACAAGATGTGGGTAAAATATTATCTTTGTACCTTCCAATATAGAAGGGAACATGAGCTTGTCGGGTGACCCTCAATTCCCCACAATTACAAAGCCAATGAAGTTTGTAGGGTTTCGGGTGTTTCTGGGTTGGGAGACCAAGTCCCTCAAGCAACTCGTGACTTACAGCATTAGTACAACTTCCTCCATCAATCACCATGCTACAAATCTTATTTTGAATCACGCACCTGGTATGAAAGAGGTTATTGCGTTGCTCCCATCCTTCCTCCACGATTTGTGCATTGAGAATTCGTCGGGAAATGGCAGAGAGCCGACGGCCTGACTTTGGGGCCGGGGTGCACGGGAGTTGTTCTTGGGTGGGGGCCGAGGCCTAAGTCGTCCAGGTTCGGTGTTTGAATGGCACTCGGGTCATGGACCGGGTGAGAACTCCGGTTCGGGCAGGTACTCGAGGTGCTTCGGGGTCAGGTGGCGTCGAGTCGGGGTGGACTGAGCGGCGCCGGGGTATAGAGGCTCGTCGGGTGCGCCAGGGTGGAGTCGGGCAGGGTGGCGGCATCGGGCAGTGGGAGACGGCGCCGGCGACCAGTGGAAAGGCGGCGGTGGCGGTCAGTGGTGCGTCGGGATGGTTGGAGTCGTCGAGCGTCGGCTGCTAAGGCGCCAGGACCGGGCGTTCGGGAGCCAGGGTTGGGGTGAGCAGTGCCGGGGTCGGGTGCTCGGGCATCGGGTCTGAATGTTTGGGCGCCGGGGCTAGTGTCGGGGCTGGGGCCGGGGCTGGTGCCGGGGCTGGGGCCGGGGCTGGTGCCGGGGCTGGGGTCGGGTGCTCGGGCGCTGGGGGCGGGGGCGCCGGTGCTGGGTGCTCGGGCGCCGGTGCTGGGCGTGGGCGCTGGGGCGCCGGTGCTGGGCGCTGGGCCGGGGTTGGGCGCCAGTTGGGGCCGGCTTCTTCCGCCAATTAAGCTAGGGTGGCTTGCACCTGTTCCAAGACTCGAGAAGCATTTCCCAACGCATCTTCTAACTTGGCAAGCCTCCAATCTGCCATGGTTAGTTGGACAAGTATTTTGGCCTCACAAATCTCTCGAAAAATTCTCCTCACTCACTCTTGATTTTTCCCCTCGTGTTTAAATTTTAACAGTTGCACTCAAATAAAGTAGATCATAAACAATTCAGCTTCAAGCAGTTGCAAGTTTCTTCAAAGCCTTGAGGGTGGACTTACCAGTGTGTGGGTACCAAGACTCGAGCTTCTAGGGCCTTCCTGGTAGCTAGGGCTTGGTGAACTCTCCGTCTTGTCCTCGGGCTTCCTTCGGTAGCAAGCGATCTCGGTGTTGAGGTCGGCAACGAAAGCCTATCTTCTATCCCCTCTTCTTAGGATTGATCTTACTATCTCGGCAAGGGTGGCCTCTTTTTAGTTGGGTTTTTTATATTTTCTTTTGTACCTCTTTCTTTTCTTTTCTTCTTGATCTTGACTTAGGGTTTTGTCGATGATATGATGGCCACCGATTTTTCTTTGCCTTACACTAGAGAAGAACTGAATACAGAAACTGAAACAATAGGGATTTTTCGAAGCTATTTCTATGAAAGCGATAAAGATATGAATCCAGGTAAACCTGGAGACTGGGATAGATTGTGCTCCTTGAGCTGAACCGTGCTCTGATACCAACTGATGTGAACCGCTGCAACCGTGGGCAGACGACCCTTAAACACCGCAAGTTGGAAACCGTGCAACAAGGTAGAACCGTCGGGAACCGGGGCGGATGAGTACTTTGACCCGTCAGCTATATAACAGCTGGGAACCAGAAGTGTCCAGTCGATGACGCCACGCCAAGAGATGGATGTTCTTGATGATAAGTCGAACCTTAAACGATGCAACAACGAGCAAAGGCTTGAAGGGAAGAGAACATATGTTCTAACAAAAGTTTATTGATTTCAAAAGTGGTGTCTTACAAGGGTGGCCGGCGGCCTCCTTATATAGGTGAGGGAACAAGCTCTCCTCCCTAAAGACTACTTCCTAAATAATAATAAAATAAGGACTCCTAATCCTAATTAGAATCCTAACAAGCCTAAATAATCCGACTAAAAAGGAATAAAACATAAAATAATAACTGGAGTCTTTAATGTTAAATAAAAGACCTAATTAGGTAAAAAACCCTAATCCAGCGGCGGCGGGCAGCTTTGGGCCGGTTGGGCTTTGGTGGCGTGGGCCGGTTGGGATTCGGTGGAGGCCCGACGGGTTTGCTTGCTCGGGCTCCGGCTGGTCTTGGTCTTGACCCGCGACGTTAGTGACTTGTTTTGGGCCTTGCTTTGTGTGGGCTCCGATGTCTTCTTGAACTTCTAAGAGTGTGTAGCCTTCTTTGACAAATCGATCAGCATCCTCTACATATCCTTCTTTACTCCAGGATTCCATGTAGGCATTAAGTTTCTCTCGGAAGGCTTTGGTCTGGCTTCGGGTGAAAGGAGGCTCAGGTCGGGTCTAGGGTTTGCTAGGCTCATCAATGCTGATCCTCATCCAGGCCCCAAGGCCAGCTCTTACGCCAGCCAGAGTCAGACTAATGACCTCTAGGAGCTGATGCTGACGCCGAGCCCCAACCCGGACCCCGGGCCAAGCCTAGCACCCAGCCTAGGCCCCATGCCAACCCCCACGGGCCCCCGGAGCAAAGACCTGACTGAAAACAATCCCTACAGTACTCTTGGAAGAAGGCTTGGAGCAGAACTCAAAAGGCCTGGACAGATTTGAAGAAGGCCCCAAGCTAAGCCTACCATAGGCACAGGGCCCATGCCAGCGCCCGTCAGAGGAGCACTTTTGTCCCATCGAACAATTGACCCGTGCCTTTTTGGGATTTTCCAATGGCACTGGAGTTCTTATGGCCCTAGGATTAATCTCCAACAAACGGAGCTCAATTCGGAGGAGTATCAAGGGAGATAGGGCTAGGACAAGTCCTAGTAGGGCATGGATGGAGCCCTAAAGAGTACGACTCGGATGCTGATCCGAGGAAGCCCATGCCAGGAGCTGTGATCTGGCCACCACCTGAGCCTGATCCAAGAGGAGAAGAAGGAGAGCCCATCCTTGGAGAAGAGCCAAGAGGTCAGCCCATGACCGAGCAGCCACGGACCAAAGCTGGACTAATACTAAGCAAAGCTGGATTTCTGGACAGATTCGTAGCCCGACAAAGAGTGACGAATTTGGGCTACTTGGAGACAGAATTTGGACTGACTTTAAACGTGAAAGCTGTAGCCCATGGAGTCTACTAGTGATCTGCAAAATATCAGAATTTTACAAATTTGTTTAGTATTTATTTGGATAATATTTCCAGAACCCGTTTAGGCTGTTTTTAGGGAAACTTGGCTCCCAAGTTGGGAGTTCTTGTTTAAGTAGGATTCTTTTCCCTTGTAGGATTGGAGTCCGAATTGACCTTCTTTTTAGTCTAGGTTAGGATTAGTTAAAGTCCTCTTTAGTTTTCTAATCAGGACTCTTTTTATTTATTTATTATTATTTAATTAGTTTCTAAAGAGGAATAGGAGAGCTTGTTCCCTACTCCTCCGCCTATATAAAGAGGCATTCGCCTCTCTTGTAAGAGACAACTTGAATCAAATAAATTACTTAAACTTCGGTTTTCTCTTAGCATGGAATTGCTAATCTCTTCTCGACTTTCATGGAATTGACTGTCGTTTAGACTGGCTTATCGTCTAGGGTATTCTCCCCTTGAAGTGGTGCCCTCGACTTGATACATCTGGTTCCTAGCTCGTTTATAGCTAGCGGGTCAAAGTCCTCTTCCATCCCCGTTCCGACGGTTTCCTCCTATTGCTAGATCATCAACTTGTGGTGTTTAAGGGTCGTCTGCCCACGGTTGCAGCGGTTCACATCAGTTGGTATCAGAGCACGGTTCAAACACAAGGACCACATCTATCCCAGTCTCCAGTTTTATTCTTGGATTCATATCCCTTTACTTTCTTGTTCTTAGAAAATTGTTTAGAAAATCTTCATCTATTTCTAGTTCTTGTTTCGAGTCTCTATTGTAAGGCAGAAAAAGCTGGTGGCCATCAAAATCCATCAAGAAAAATATCAAAAGAGTTAGAAAACAGAAAATACTGAAAAAAAATCAAGCAAGGCCACCCTTGCCAAGTTTGTTTTCTTTCGTTGTAATAGTGTGTTTAAGAAGAGGGGATAGCTTAGCTTTCGTTGCCTGTGTTAAACCGAGCCACGACCCTACTTTTAGCCACTAAGTTGTTGTTTATCGAGTCTTAGAAAAGAGAGTATTAGAAAATCATATTAGAAAAAGTTTTTGGTGTTCGTTTGTTACACTAACCATGGCATAAAGGAGTCTATGTCTGTTGGAGCTTCAGTGCCTGACAGTACGCTTAGCCCTACACAACATAGAATATTTGTTTAGAAGGTTAGTTGAAAACAGGAGAGCCAACACCGTGCCCAGCACTGAGCCGAGCGCCTGCCAAGCACCAGCCCAGCGCCAGCCCAGCACCAGCCGAGCGCCAGCACCAGCGCCCGAGCGCCCAACACCAGCGCCCGAGCGCCCAGCACCAGCGCCCCATGTGATGACCCAGAAGATTCTAGAAGGTTGGGAGAATTCTAGTATCATATGGTGGAGGTACTTGGGGGAACATTCTAGAAGGTTGGGGAGAATTCTAGTATCATATGGTGGAGGTACTTGGGGGAACATTCTAGAGAGTATTTGTAACCCTTGGATCAAGTAGATCATAGCCGTTCATTTGTAAGGAGGATGCCTATATAAGGAGCATCTCCCCTCATTCGTAAACCATCTCAGAATATTAGAGAAGAGTGGCAATAAGAGCAAAGAGTTCCCCTACTTTGAGTTCCCTTGTGAGTTGAGAGTAAGGCTGGTATAGTGTCAAGTAGAGGCTTGGGCACTAGACGCCGCACGGAGAAGTAAGTCCGTGACACCCAGCACCCAGCCCCGGTGATGCGACCCGCCTCCTCACTGAAGGGATCGGCTTCAACACCCAAAACTATATCAGCCCCACGAGAACCTAACTTTTGAAAACCGCGGAGAACACTTGAAATCCACTAAGTATAGACTTAGGAATCCCAAGGTATTCAGTCGAATTGGTGCCACAAACAAAGGGTGATGACCTTTGATGATAAACCAAACCTTAAGCTAAGCAACAACGAGCAAAGACTTGAAGGAAAAAGAACAAAGTTCTGAAAATTCAATTGATGACGACTTAACGTGTCTTACAATGATGGCCGAGGCCTCTATTTATAGCACAAGGATGGCCTAAGCCGTCTCCAACTCTAATAAGGTAAGACTAAAATATTCCTAAAAGATAGGCTGAAGAAAATATTAAAATACATAAATTTGTCCGAGAGTGAAAGTCTAAAACCGGCAAAATTGCATAAAACCCTAATCGTGATGGGACCGGTGTTCCGGATGGGACTAGGAAAACCCTCCGGACGCGTGCTGGACTCCGGACGCGGCGAGGTAAAGGGCCCGTAACCCGCGCGGTGGCATTTCTGTAATTACCGCGGGTTCCGGGTGACCGGGCGGTCGGGTGGCGTCCTTCGATGCTGGTGACCGGCTCGGCATCAAGGGCTCCGACCCGATGCTAGGGTGTTGATGATGCCGGGCGGTTCTGGCTCTTGGCTGGACATTTCCTCGGACAAGTGAGGTTCCTCCCACGTATTTGGACCTCCTGAATCTTCTGGCTTCAGCTTGTCCGCCAGATTCTGAGTGTGGAGCATGGTTAGCCGAGGCAGGACCCGGTTGGCTGCATCCGCGGGGCCTGGGCAGTGTCCGTCGGGCATTTGTCTTCCTCATGGGATTTCTGTCGGCCATCAAGGGTTAGCACGGTGCATCCTTCTCTGATGAACCTCTGATCCAGTTCTTCATGCTTGACTCTACTCCAATCTCCTATATAGGCGGTGACCCTTGTCTTGAAGGTTTTGGCTTGGCTCCGGGTAAAGGGCAGGTCTGGTCGGGTCCAGGGTACCGGGGGTTCATCATTCCCCTCTTCTTGAGAAGGATTCGTCCTCGAATCTGTTTCTGAAAAATCATCATCATAGAAAGGAGTTAAGTCAGCAACATTAAAAGTAGCACTCACACCATAGGTGTTAGGCAAATCTAAAACATAAGCATTGTTGTTTATCCTTTCAAGGACAGTGTAGGGTCCATCTCCTCTTGGTAGCAGCTTGGATCTTCTTTGTTCAGGAAACCTATCCTTTCTGAAGTGAATCCACACTTGGTCGCCAGGTTGGAAGATTTTCTCCTTTCTCCCTCGGTTTGCATTTCTCAGGTATTGAGCCGTTCTTCTTTCAATGTTGGCTTTGGCTTTCTCATGAAGCTTCCGAACATATTCAGCCTTGGTGTGTCCATCTGCATCCAAAAACTCATGTATAGGCAATGGTGATAAATCCAATGGAGTTAGAGGGTTAAAACAATAGACCAATTCAAAGGGGGAGTATTGGGTGGCTGAGTGGACCGATCGGTTGTAGGCAAACTCTACATGGGGTAAACAGTCCTCCCAAGTCCTAAGGTTGGACTTAATGATGGCTCTAAGCATTTGGGAAAGAGACCGATTGACAACCTCGGTTTGGCCATCTGTTTGAGGGTGGCAGGTTGTGGAGAACATAAGTTTGGTTCCTAGTTTAGCCCACAAAGTTTTCCAAAAGTAGCTTAGGAATTTTGAGTCTCGGTCAGAAACTATGGTCTTAGGAATGCCGTGGAGTCTAACTATCTCTCCAAAGAATAAATCAGCTATGTGGGATGCATCATCAACCTTATGGCATGCAATGAAGTGAGCCATTTTTGAAAACCTGTCTACAACCACAAAAATGGAGTCTTTGCCTTTCCTAGACTTAGGTAATCCTAGAACAAAATCCATAGATATGTCTACCCAAGGGTGTTCGGGGATAGGCAAGGGAGTGTATAAACCAAAGGGTTGAAGGTGTGACTTAGCTCGTTGGCATTTGGCACATTGGTTGATGATCTTCTCTACTTCTTTCCGCATCCTAGGCCAGTAGAAGTGCTCTTTGAGGCAAGCTAGGGTTTTGGCAACTCCAAGTGACCCATGAGACCTCCTCCATGTGCTTCTCTTATGACTAGGGTTCGGCTTGAATGGCTCGGGTAGCAAAGCTTAGGTCCTTTGAAGAGGTACCCATTTTGCCTATAATAATCCTCAAACCCTACATGTGAGCAAGACTCAAAGATGTCTTTAAAGTCGGGGTCAGTCACATATAAGTCTTTGATATGCTCAAAACCAAGGAACTTAGAACTTAAAGTAGTGATTAGAGCATACCTCCGAGAAAGGGCATCGGCTACCACATTCTCCTTACCTTGCTTGTAGTGGATGATGTAAGGAAAAGATTCAATGAACTCCACCCACCTTGCATGTCTTTTGTTCAACTTGTGTTGAGCCTTTAGGTATTTGAGAGATTCATGATCGGTGCGGATTATGAACTCCTTGGGCCACAAATAATGTTGCCAAGTCTTCAAGGCTCGGACGAGGGCATACAATTCTTGGTCGTAGGTGGGGTAATTGAGGGTGGCACCACTCAATTTTTCACTGAAATAGGCGATAGGTCTTCCTTCTTGCATCAACACGGCTCCAATTCCTACTCCCGAAGCATCACACTCGATTTCAAAAGGTTTTGAGAAATCGGGTAGCTTAAGTAAGGGGGCTTCGGTGAGTTTCTTCTTGAGGCTCTCAAAGGCTGCCTCTTGAGGTGCTCCCCAATGGAAAGGAACATTCTTTTTGATGACAGCCGTGAGAGGGGCAGCTATGGTGCTAAAGTCCCTCACAAATCTTCTATAAAAGCTTGCAAGTCCATGGAAGCTTCGGACATCAGTGATGTTCTTTGGGGTTGGCCATGACTTGATTGCTTCGATCTTGTCCTCATCAACTCTAATTCCTGTAGAGCTAACAACAAAACCAAGAAACACAAGATGATCGGTGCAAAAAGTGCACTTCTCCATATTTGCATATAGTTGTTCTTGTCTTAGGGTTTCGAGGACAGATTTCAAGTGACCTAGGTGATCTTCTAGGGTTTTTGAGTAGATTAGGATGTCATCGAAATAAACTACTACAAATTTTCCTATGAAGGGCCTAAGGACTTGATTCATTAACCTCATGAAGGTACTAGGTGCATTGGTTAATCCAAAGGGCATGACCATCCACTCATACAATCCTAGTTTAGTTTTAAAGGCAGTTTTCCATTCATCACCTTCCTTCATTCGGATTTGGTGATAGCCTGATCTTAAATCTATTTTAGAAAAGATTGTTGAACCATGTAATTCATCAAGCATATCATCTAACCTAGGGATGGGGTGTCGGTACTTAACTGTGATGTTATTGATGGCTCGGCAGTCGACACACATCCTCCAAGTTCCTTCCTTTTTAGGCACAAGGATGACAGGAACAGCACATGGGCTCATACTTTCCCTTACATATCCCTTGTCCATCAAGTCTTCAATTTGTTGTTGGATTTCTTTTGTTTCCTCTGGGTTGGTCCGATAGGCAGCTTTGTTAGGGAGTGTTGCTCCCGGTACAAGGTCAATTTGATGCTCAATGCCTCGGATTGGGGGTAATCCACTAGGGATGTCTTTGGGAAAAACATCTTGGAAATCCTGCAAAAGTGAAGACACAACACTAGGGAGAGAAGTGTTAGGGTTAGAGATCAAACATTCTTTGTAAAGAATGACCACGAGGGATTTCCTAGATACTAGGATTTGTTTGATCTCACTAGGTTTAGCTAACAGGTTTTCTCTCCGCTCACCCTCTCTCTTTTGAGCTCTTTGATCTTTAGGATCATGAAATTCTGTTTTTGAACTTGATTCTTTTTTGCACCTTTTTCTTTTGAGGGCTCACTCTTTTCTTCTCTCATCTCTCTTTTCTTGAGCTCTCTCTCTTTTTTCTCTCGGCTCGCCTTCCTCTCTATTTGATCCTTGAGTATCTCGGTAGGTGAGAGTGGCTTCAGTTTGAATATGGTGTCTCCATGTAGAAGTTGATATTTGTTAGTCCTCCCATCATGTTGTGAATACCTGTCAAATTGCCACGGTCTTCCAAGTAAGACATGGGCAGCCTCCATGGGAACTACGTCACAGAGCACCACGTCCTTGTATCTTCCAATGCTCAAAGGAATGTGTGCTTGTTTAATGACCTTCAACTCTCCAGTATTGCTTAGCCAATGCAGTCGATAGGGCTTAGGATGTGGGTGAGTAGTAATTCCCAAACCCTTGACAAGTTCCCAACTCACTGCATTTGTACAACTTCCACCGTCAATAACCAAATTGCAAACTTTATTTAAAATCACACACCTGGTATGGAACAGGTTGTCCCGTTGTTCCCAGCCTTCTTCTTTAGGTTGTGTACTAAGGATCCGCCGGGAGACGGCTGAAAATTGAACCCGGGGGGGGTGGCCGTCGGATTCATGACCGTCGGGGGCGCCGGGTGGCCGTCGGGGCCGGCGCTCGGCTTCAATTCGTCACAGGACCCTCCGGCTTTCTTCAGGTCAAGATTGACCGAAGGAATGTTCAAAAGACCCGGGGTGGGCCGATTGACATCATCCGGCGCGGACAGGATGTCCGGGGCAGTCGTGATGCTAGGCCGGGGCAGGGCCGGCGCTAGGTCGGGGCAGTACTGGGTGCTGTGCCGGGGCAGCGCGGGGTGCAGGGCCGGGGCAGTGCTGGGCGCGGAGCCGGTGCAGTGCTGGGCGCTGGACTGGGGCAGTGCTGGGCGCTGGGCCGGGGCAGTGCCGGGCGCTGTGCTGGGGCAGTGCGGGGGCAGTACTGGGGCAATGCTAGGCGCTGGGCCGGGGCAGTGCCGGGCGCTGTGCTGGGGCAGTGCCGGGGTGATCACTCGACTGCTGAAGGCTGAAAATTTTTCCAAGCCTTCAAGCTCAACTTCTTCTCCTTCACTAGACTCTCCTTCCAATTCTTCAACAAGTGGTTCCTCCTCGTCGTCCGTCACGACTTCTCCCTCTCTAAGCACCATGGTTCGGGTGTTAGGGCATTCCCTTGCCATGTGACCCCTACCTTGACATTTAAAACACACAATGGCACTTGGCCGGGCGTTAGTAGTAGGGATTTTTGAACCAAGATTAGGGTTTACCCGTGATGCCGACCCTTGGTTAGGGTTTGGCCTCGATCCGGCGCTCCGGCTAGGGTTTGGCCGGTATGGGGTGTGGCCGGCGCTTCGGTCTCCTCTCACCGGGGCACTGATCGGTGGCGGCGGGGTAGTCCTTCTTCCAAGGCCGTTCTTCAGCTCCTTCTCAACCCTAGTGGCCACGTGGATCAAGTCATCATAGTCAGCAAAGTTGAGAATGTTGACTTGGTGTAGAATCTCTCTTTGCAACCCTCCGGTGAAACGGGCTATCTTGGCATCTTCATCCTCACTCAGATCAAGCCGTGCAACCAGGATTCTCCATCTCCTTGTTGTATTCCTCAACCGTCATGTTCCCTTGCTTCAAGGATCGAAGCTTGGTGTGCAAGTCTCGGCTGTAGCTACTCGGCACAAACTTTCTCCTCATTTTTCTTTTAAGACTCCTCCAAGTAAGGACGGGGTCCTCCTCTCCTTTCCTGATCAGATTCCTGAGTTGGGACCACCACAAGGCAGCATAGTCAGTAAACTCTAGTGTGGCTAGGGTTACCTTTTTCCTCTCGGAATAGTTGTGGCACTCAAAGAAATCTTCCATGGCCCTCTCCCAATCAATGTAGTCGTCGGGATTGGTTTTGCCAGTGAATTTAGGCACGGTGAGCTTCAGGCTGCTCACATCATCATCTTCCTCCTGTTCGTTCCTCCTTGGCCGCCGGGGGCCTTCTCCATTCGCGGCGCCGAACTGCTCGGCCATTCGGGCCACGTTTTCGGCTATGGCGGTCAGCCGGGCATCAAAAGTGTTGAATCTCTCCTCTGCCATGGTTAGTCTCGAACAAAAGGCCTCACAAAATCTCTCTAATAACCCTCACACACTCTTGTTCTTACCTCTCGTGTATGAACCTTTTTTTTTTTTAACAAGACACTCAAATTAGGGTTTCCTTGAAATTTTCAAAACAAGTCAATCTCAATTCAAGTAGTTGCAAGTTTCTTCGAAGCTATGCAGTCTAGGTCTACCAATGACACTAACAAGACCTTATACCTAGGGTTTGGATTTCTAGGGGCCAGAATCTTGAGTTAGGACGTGGGATGACAAGACATACAAATTTGGGTGTTCTACCAAGAGAGCTAGTAGTGCGGAATCTAGTAGCTAACTTATGAAAAACCCCTCTTCTTGAACTTATTCTACTACCTTGATAGTGAACGTGGCCTTGCTTTTTTTTTTTTTTTTCTAGGTCAATTTTTGAGACCTTTGATTTTTCTTTTCTTTTCTTTTCTTTTTCTTTTCTATGATCGGCCACAGCTTTTTCTCACAACAAACTTAAAGAAAGGTAGAAGAATAGAACAAACACAATGAAGCTATTTTTTTAGGGTTTTTCTAGAACTGAAAACAACAAAAGCATAAAGGATATGAATTCAAGTAAAGAACCTGAAAACTGGGATAGGTTGTTGGTCCAAGAGTTGAACCGTGCTCTGATACCAGCTGATGCGACCCGCCTCCTCACTGAAGGGATCGGCTTCAACACCCAAAACTATATCAGCCCCACGAGAACCTAACTTTTGAAAACCGCGGAGAACACTTGAAATCCACTAAGTATAGACTTAGGAATCCCAAGGTATTCAGTCGAATTGGTGCCACAAACAAAGGGTGATGACCTTTGATGATAAACCAAACCTTAAGCTAAGCAACAACGAGCAAAGACTTGAAGGAAAAAGAACAAAGTTCTGAAAATTCAATTGATGACGACTTAACGTGTCTTACAATGATGGCCGAGGCCTCTATTTATAGCACAAGGATGGCCTAAGCCGTCTCCAACTCTAATAAGGTAAGACTAAAATATTCCTAAAAGATAGGCTGAAGAAAATATTAAAATACATAAATTTGTCCGAGAGTGAAAGTCTAAAACCGGCAAAATTGCATAAAACCCTAATCCGGGCGGATTAGGGCACGCCGGGTGACCGTGTCCGGATGGGACTAGGAAAACCCTCCGGACGCGTGCTGGACTCCGGACGCGGCGAGGTAAAGGGCCCGGAACCCGCGCGGTGGCATTTCTGTAATTACCGCGGGTTCCGGGTGACCGGGCGGTCGGGTGGCGTCCTTCGATGCTGGTGACCGGCTCGGCATCAAGGGCTCCGGACCCGATGCTAGGGTGTTGATGATGCCGGGCGGTTCTGGCTCTTGGCTGGACATTTCCTCGGACAAGTGAGGTTCCTCCCACGTATTTGGACCTCCTGAATCTTCTGGCTTCAGCTTGTCCGCCAGATTCTGAGTGTGGAGCATGGTTAGCCGAGGCAGGACCCGGTTGGCTGCATCCGCCGGGGCCTGGGCAGTGTCCGTCGGGCATTTGTCTTCCTCATGGGATTTCTGTCGGCCATCAAGGGTCAGCACGGTGCATCCTTCTCTGATGAACCTCTGATCCAGTTCTTCATGCTTGACTCTACTCCAATCTCCTATATAGGCGGTGACCGTTGTCTTGAAGGTTTTGGCTTGGCTCCGGGTAAAGGGCAGGTCTGGTCGGGTCCAGGGTACCGGGGGTTCATCACCCGGCGTCCCAGCGCCTAGCCCTGGCGCCTCAGCACCCCGCCCCGGCCCTCCAGCGCCCAGCCCCGGCACCAGCCCCGGCCCCAGCTCCGGCACTAGTCTCGGCCCCAGCCCCGGTGGTGTGAACCGCCACAACCGTGGGCAGACGACCCTAACCACCACAAGTCTTGAACCTTCGCTCGATCACCGTTGGCACCGGGGGCGGATTAGTACTAGGACCCGTCGGCTATATAACAGCCGGGAACCCGTAGTGTCCAGGAATGGCTCCACGACCGAAGGGGAATACTTCTGTTGATAATACCTACTCTAAGCTATGCACGCATCATAAAACTAAGAATTGAAGAACAAACTTCTATTTGATTGATTGATTGAAAAAGATTGACTGTCTTTACAATGAGGCCGAAGCCTCTTATTTATAGGTGAGGAAGTCGTGAACAGGCTCACGACTCCTACTCGGAAAATAACTCTAGAAATAATAAAATATTAGCCTAAGTCTTATTTAGAATATAATAAGACTTACTTGCTCCTAAAGAATCGAAACTAAAAGGGAAAATCCGAGTCCAACACTTAAAAAGACTTAAATAATACAAAACCGGCTAAAAACCCTAAACCGGCGGATCCGGCAGATCCAGTCGGGTGTGCTGCTCACACGCGGGCCGGATTAGGAAAGTCGGCGCCACCTTTGCTGTCGGGCTTGGAATTGGCGGCGGCATCGGCTGCTCGGGCTTGGCATTGCTCGGGGCTCCTAGTGTTGGGCTCCGGCGGGTCTGATGCTGATGCTGCTCGGCATCCGGGGTTCCTGCTCGGCCTTCCTTCCATTTCCTCATTTCCTCCATTTCCTTATGTGTTCCTAGGTTGGCAGCTCCTAGGCTTGGCTCTAGGCCTTGTATGGAGTTGAGGGATGGCGCAGGTCCTCCTAAGGGCTGAGTCCCTTGCTGGCTGGGTGCTAGGGCCCGGTTGGGGCCTTCCGAGGCCGGGGCTGGCGAACGGGTGTAGTCTGCCTTCGGGCCTTCTCCTGATATGCCCAAGCCTGGCCTTCCTTGTTTCTCCCAATTGTCCAGGAAGGTCCTTAGATGTTCCCCTAAGGTAGTTTTCGTTCCTTGAGCTCTTGGAACCCTAGCCTTGGTGTAGTCTGCCTTCGGGCCTTCTCCTGATATGCCCAAGCCTGGCCTTCCTTGTTTCTCCCAATTGTCCAGGAAGGTCCTTAGATGTTCCCCTAAGGTAGTTTTCGTTCCTTGAGCTCTTGGAACCCTAGCCTTGGTGCTAGGGTCGGAGGAGCGCTCGGGGTAGGGCCGACTGGAGCTCCTTCAGGCTGGGGCTGGGTCCTCTTCCGTCGACATTCCTCTAAGAAGGCATCTAGAGGATCCTAGGGTTGTGTAGCACCTCCTGGGTCCTTAGACTTAGTACCTGGGGTGCCGGCCAAGCTAGGCTACTTGGCTGCCATGATCGTCGGGGCCCAAGTTAGGGTTGGATGGGTCCGGACGCTCATCCGTGCTTGTTGAGCCCTTCGGGGAGGGCTGTACTTGAACCTCACCACCTGTTGGGGCTTGGTAAACCTCTGAGGGTTTATCTTAAGGTGCTGACGGGGTTCTAAGCGCTTCTTATAAGGCCCTAAGGCCTTTGCCCTTGTGGGTGACCCCGACGGGGTGTAGGAATAGGAATTTCCAGCCGGTCGGCTGCCCGGAGTCACTTCATTCCCCTCTTCTTGTAAGGGATTCGTCCTCGAATCCCAATCCTTCGTGCGTGTGCTGGGCAGGGGTTTCTTCAAGTCGGCGGCTCGTGGGGTGGTGTTGGGGCTATCTTCCCTCATGCTTCGGGGGCTCGGGTACTCGTTGGAATCCGAGTCTGACCATGGCTCCGGGTCTTCTAAGCTGGCACCGTCGGTGCTCATGTTGTCATCAGTTGATGGACTGTTGACTTTAATGTTGAAGCTCGTAGAAGACATAGGAGAGTACAGGTCGTCCCAGTGGAGCCCCTCCTCCTTGCTAGGGCTCTTTTCTACCGCCGTCGGCCTTGGAGGTAGGCAGAGTCGGATGGGTGCGAGCCTCAAGAGTCGGTGTGACACCTCCTCGATGTGCATGTCTCGGATAGCCTGAACGTCCCTCGGGGGCCTTAGGGTGCCCGGGTGCTGCTCTTGCACCAGTAGGAGGTTGGCTAGTGGATGCTCGGGCACCGCTCCGTAGGGCGCCGGGTACGGGCTCGGGGTTGACCCGATGCTGGCCGAGCGCTGTCCTTGAGTCGGGCTGATGCCTGGGATGTATGGCTCGACCAAGGTATCTCGCCAGGCCTTAGGACCTAGGGTTAGGTCTTTTACGAACATTCCCGTGAATTTCTCGAGGCCTTGAACCTCTACTTCTTCTCCGCTGTCGGAGTCTTCTTCTTTGCCATCCTTCACTTCTTCTTCTTCATCGTCGGTGACGACTTCTTGAGCATCATTACCCTCTGATTGGGGAAGTCCCTTGCCACATGTCCTCGGCCCTGACATTTAAAACAAATAATGCCGCTAGGCCTAGGGTTAGTACTCGGTACAGTAGGGGCAGTGCTCGGGGTTACCCGGTTGGCGGCGGGGCTAGGGTTTGGCTTGCCGGCTTGGGCCCGGTTAGGGCCGGCTCTCTATGGGGGCTGGCTAGTGCTGGCAGCTCCCTTCCAAGTGCTAGTGGCGGGTGGCGCGGACCTCTTGCCGAAGCCATTCTTGATCTCCCTCTCCACTCGGATCGCCAAGGCTACTAAATCTTCATAGTCAACATAATGAAGGATGTTGACTTGATGCATGATATCCCTTTGTAGGCCGTTGGTAAACCGGGCTATTCTGGCCTCCTCATCCTCTTTAAGATCAAGTCGTGTCACAAGCATCTCGATTTCTTTGTGGTAGTCTTCCACGGACATACTTCCTTGTCTTAGGGTTTGTAGCTTGATATGCAAGTCTCTTGTATATGCAGCCGGTACAAACTTCTTTCTCATTATTCTCTTCAGCTCTCTCCACGTCCCAACGGGTTCTTCTTCTTCTCTCTGGATTTGCCGCCGGTACTGACTCCACCACAAGGCAGCGTAGTCAGTGAATTTTATGGTGGCTACCTTGACCTTTTTCCTTTCGGAGTAGTTGTGGCAGTCCAAGAAGTCTTCCATGCTTCTTTCCTAGTCCAAGTAGTTGTCGGCGTTGGCCTTTCCGTTAAACTTCGGCATGGCGAGCTTGAGGCTGCTCACGTCGTCGTCAATGTCTTGGGGCGGTCTTCTGTCCTCCCGCTCTCGGTCGCCGCGAGGTCTCTCCCTCTCATATTCTTGCTCCGCGGCTCTCCTTTCCATCCGAGCCATAGATTCTTGTAACGCGGTTAGAGCACTACAACAGAAAGGTGATTTACTCGCAGGCGACCGGGCTGCCTGCCACTAGCTTAGTGGCAGGCGGGGTGGGCTTAGTGTTGAGAACGCTGGCTTCCATGTGGTTGAGTCTTTCGTCTGCCATGTTAGTTGAAAATACAGGGAAGCAAAGATATCTACCCCTCTTCTTAAGATCAACCTATAATGAACGAGAAACCCTAGGGCAGTTTGCCTTTCTTTTTGTTTTCTTTTCTTTTTCTTACAATGCTTCGAACACGAATGAAAAAATAGATGGATTTTCTAAACTGATTTTCTACTAACACGAAAACAAAGATAGATAGGGTTTTTCAAGGATTTTCTAAGGCTGAAAAGTAAAGGATATGAATCTAGGGTTTCAAACCTGAAGACTGGGATAGATTGTGGTTCCTCGAGTTGAACCGAAGCTCTGATACCAAAACTGGTGTAAACCGCCGCAACCGTGGGCAGACGACCCTCACCACCGCAAGTCTTGAACCTTCGCTCGATCACCGTTGGCACCGGGGGCAGATTAGTACTAGGACCCGTCGGCTATATAACAGTCGGGAAACCGTAGTGATATGATCTGACAATGCCGCCCCGATGCCAATCGGTATTCTTACACTCCACCAGGATCCCCTGGCCTAGGAAGGACCCTAGGGCGTCTTAAGAAGCGTATGAATCCAAGGGCAGGCCATCTTTGAGCTCGAAAGCCAAGGTATGACAAGAAGTATCGACTAAATCCTTCACTTGCAGGTAGAAAGACTCCAAGGAATGGAATTCTGTCCCAAGCCATGCTGTTGGCCGAGGGTATAAGCCCTAGCACCGAAGAGAAGCTTCAGCTTGCTCACAGTCTGACCTCCAGGAGCTCTGAAGAAGAAGTCGGTTCTTTGAGTGACCCTCTGAAAGCATTTCTGGAGTACAGAAGGAAGAAAGCCCAAGAAACTTGGCCCGAAGAGGAGAGATGTCAAAGATTGACCTTGATCCGAGCTATGAGAAGAAATGGAGTCCATGGCCCCGAGATGTGACACTTAGGCCAACCCAACCTTGGAGAGCTACATCAAGAGCTACTTGGATGACTACCAGAAGCTTAAGGAAGAAAGCCTGAGCGGAAAGGAAGAAGGTCCAAGGAGAAAACAGCGCCAAGCCCTAAACCGGCAGTCGGGGCCGATCAGAGGAGTTCTATGGAGCCATCCACTAAGAACATGTCTTTTGGACAAGGCCCTTGCCACTGAGCCCGCTCGAAGCACCAGGCCCGTGACCGCCACCCGAAGCAAGGCCCCGCCCAGCCGCTCAAGCCCACCGGCCGCCACACGCGCCCAACAGGCCCGAGCAGCCGTACGCGGCCAGATTAGGGTTTTTGACCTAATTTAGGTCTTTTATTCTGCTTTAAAGACTACAACTATTATTTTATGTTTTATTCCTTTTTAGTAGGCTTATTTAGGGGTTTTAGGATTCTTTTTAGGAATAGGACTCTTTATTTTATTATTATTTAGAAGTAGTGTTTAGGGAGGAGAGCTTGTTCCCTCACCTATATAAGGAGGCGCCTGATGTGAGCCGAGCCACCAAGGCCGGCGCGGTCACAACACCACGGGCACCCGGCCAGGAAACCTCCACGAGAGCGCCGGACAAGGAGAATTTAATGCCCGTTCAGCCTAGAGACTTGAGGCCGAGCGAGGACTACACCGGCCCCAGACCTACACCGGCACCACCTCCGGAGCCTTGGAGAGACAAAGCTCCAAGTTCAGGCCCCAGGCCAAGCCTAGGGCCAAGTCCAGCCCCAAGCCCCGATCAAGGCCGAGCACCTAAGCTAGGCCCCATGCCAAATGCCACGAGCTCTAGACCGACACCAGCCCCTAAATACATCCCTAAGGTACCATGGGAAGAAGGCTCGAAGCAGAACTCAAAAGGCCTGGACAGATTTGAAGAAGGCCCCAAGCACAAGGCCCATGCCAGCGCCCGTCAAAGGAGCACTTTTGGCCCAGCGAACGATTGACCCGTGCCTTTTGGGATTTTCCAAAGGCACTGGAATCCTTATGGCTGCAGGAACACTCTCCAACAAACGGAGCTCAATTTGGAGGAGAATCGAAGGAGATACAGTTTGATGAAGTCAGGATGAAGCATGGATGGAGCACCAAAGAGTACCCCTCGGATGCTGACCCGAGGAAGCCTATGCAAGGAGCTGTGATCAGGCCACCACCTGAGCCTGATCCAAGGAGGGATGGACTAACATTCAAGATATGGGAAATGGAGAGAAGAAGCCAAGTGCATCCAAACAAGGAATCCTAATCAAGCTAGGATTTCCCGGTTTTGGACAGATTCCTAGTCTGACAAAGAATGACGAATTTGGGCTACCTGGAGATAGAATTTGGGTTCAAGCCCAACATGAAAGTTGTAGCCCATGGAGTCTACTACGGATCTGCAAAAGATCAGAATTTTAGGAATTTATTTGATATTTTATTTGGCTGAATCTTCCAGAACCCGTTTAGCTGTTTTTTAGGAATTTCCAGCTTTTCCTTTTAGTGTTTTTGTCTAGGAAGAACTCTTTTCCTTGGTGAACAAGGCTACGAGTTTCAGTCCTTATTTTGGTATTTCTTTATTAGTTTATTAGCTAATTCATAGGAGGAAAAGGAGAGCCTGTTCTCCCTTCCTCCCCTATAAATAAGAGGCTTCGGCCTCATTGTAAGACACGTTAAGTCGTCATCAATTGAATTTTCAGAACTTTGTTCTTTTTCCTTCAAGTCTTTGCTCGTTGTTGCTTAGCTTAAGGTTTGGTTTATCATCAAAGGTCATCACCCTTTGTTTGTGGCACCAATTCGACTGAATACCTTGGGGTTCCTAAGTCTATACTTAGTGGATTTCAAGTGTTCTCCGCGGTTTTCAAAAGTTAGGTTCTCGTGGGGCTGATATAGTTTTGGGTGTTGAAGCCGATCCCTTCAGTGAGGAGCGGGTCGCATCAGCTGGTATCAGAGCACGGTTCAACTCTTGGACCAACAATCTATCCCAGTTTTCAGGTTCTTTTACTTGAATTCATATCCTTTATGCTTTCGTTGTTTTCAGTTTCAGAAAAACCCTAAAAAAATATCTTCATTGTGTTTGTTCTATTCTTCTACCTTTCTTTCAGTTTTGTTGTGAGAAAAAGCTGTGGCCGATCATAGAAAAAGAAAAGAAAAGAAAAGAAAATCAAAGGTCTATAAAAATTGACCTAGCTAAAAAGCAAGGCCACGTTCACTATCAAGGTAGTAGAATAAGTTCAAGAAGAGGGGTTTTTCATAGGTTAGCTACTAGATTTTGCACTACTAGCTTTCTTGGTAGAACACCCAAATTTGTATGTCTTGTTATCCCACGTCCTAACTCAAGATTCTGGCCCCTAGAAATCCGAAACCCTAGGTATAAGGTCTTGTTAGTGTCATAGGTAAACTCAGACTGCATAGCTTCGAAGAAACTTGCAACTACTTGAATTGAGATTGACTTTGTTTTGAAAATTTCAAAGAAAACCCTAATTTGAGTGTCTTGTTAAAAAAAAAAAAAAAGATTCATACACGAGAGGTAAGAACAAGAGTGTGTGAGGTTTATTAGAGAGATTTTGTGAGGTCTTGTTCGAGATTAACCATGGCAGAGGAGAGATTCAACGCTTTTGATGCCCGGCTGACCGCCATAGCCGAAAACGTGGCCCGAATGGCCGAGCAGTTCGGAGCCGCGAATGGAGAAGGCCCCCGGCGGCCAAGGAGGAATTTGCAAGAGGTCGACGACGATGTGAGCAGTTGGAAGCTCAATGTTCCCAAATTTGCTGGCAAGGCAAATCCTGACGAGTACATTGATTGGAGGAGAGCATGGATGACTTCTTTCATTGCCATAAATATTCCGAAAGGAAAAAGGTAACCCTAGCCACAATCAAACTTACTGACTATGCTGCTTTGTGGTGGGCTCAGCTCAGGGATCAAATCAGGAGAGATGAAGAGGACCCCATCCTTAGTTGGAGAGATCTTAAGAGAAAGATGAGGAGAAAATTCGGCCCAGCACCCAGCACTGCCCCGGCCCTGCACCCCGCGCTGCCCCGGCACAGTGCCCAGCACTGCCCCAGCACAGTGCCTAGCACTGCCCCAGTACTGCCCCAGCACTGCCCCGGCACAGCGCCCAGTCTGCCCCGGACCAGCATCAGCCCTGCCCCGGACCAGCATCAGGCCTGCCCCGGACCAGCATCAGGCTTGCCCCGGACCAGCATCAGCCCTGCCCCGAGCCAGCACCAGGCCAGCACTCGGCGCAGCGCCTACCCAGCACCAGTGCCAGCACAAGGGCCAGCCCCAGCGCTAGCACCAGCACCGGCGCCCCAGTGCCTAGCCCCGGTGATGCGAACCGCTCCTCACTCAAGGGCTCGGCTTCGACACCCAAACTATATTATCAGCCCCACGAGAACCTAACTAATGAAACCGCGGAGAATACTTGAAATCCACTAAGTATAGACTTAGGAACCCCAAGGTATTCAGTCGAATTGGTGCCACAAACAAAGGGTGATGACCTTTGATGATAAACCAAACCTTAAGCTAAGCAACAACGTGCAAAGACTTGAAGGAAAAAGAACAAAGTTCTGAAAATTTCAATTATGACTTAATGTGTCTTACAATGATGGCCGAAGCCTATATTTATAGTACAAGGATGGCCTAAGCCGACTCCAACTCAAATAAGGTAAGACTAAAATATTCCTAAAAGATAGGCCGAAGAAAATATTAAAATATACTAAGTTGTCCGAGAGTGAAACTCTAAACCGGCAAAAAATTGAACAAAACCCTAATCCGGGCGGATTAGGGCACGCCGGGTGACCGTGTCCGGATGGGATTAGGAAAACCCTCCGGACGCGTGCTGGATTCCGGACGCGGCTAGGAAGAGTGCCCGGAACCGCGCGGTGGCATTTCTGTAATTACCGCGGGTTCCGGGTGACCGGGCGGTCGGGTGGCATCCTTCGGTACTGATGACCGGCTCGGCATCAGGGGCTGCGGATCCGATACGCGTGTTTTGGTGATGCCGGGCGGTTCTGACTTCCTGCTGATCATTTCCTCGGACAAGTGAGGTTCCTTCCCAGTATTTGGACCTCCTGAGTCTTCTGGCTTCAACTTGTCCGCCAGGTTCTGAGTTTGGAGCAGGGTTAGCCGAGGCAAGGGCCGATTGGCTGCATTTGCCGGGGCCCGGGTCGTGTCCGTCGGACGCCAACCTGTCTTGGCCACATATTCTCGAATCTGCTTGTCTTCCGTACGCCAGAATTCTTCCCAAATGGCCTTTGACATGTGCTTGACTTGAGGGATCATTGATAAGAGGTTGGGGAAGGCCGAGGACTCGGTGCTCGGTCTAGGACTGAGGTTCTCGGCCAGTAACATAGCCTGGAACTCCCTTCCATCTCGGGGTACCTTCCTTCCCTGTGGGGCAGGCCTGGCCTTGTTTTTGAGCTCATTTCTGGGCTTGAGAGATTGTAGGTATCCAGCCCTTAGTTCTATGCGCTTTTTGTATGGACCCGGAGTGCTGCCCTCTACGGAGTACCTTGGTGGGGTGTAGGTATACCTTTGTGGCCCGGGGCTGTGGAGCCGGGTCATATCATCCCCCTCTTCTTGACTGGGATTTGTCCCCAAATCCTCCTCAGTATCCTTCCTAGAACCCATCACTCTTTTCCAAACTTCAGCAATTTTGGGGGCCACGGCCGGGAAAGATTCATCATCATCAGTAGTGCTAGGGTGTCATTTGAGTCGGTACTGGACATTGTCTCGGACTCTTCAGTGTCTTCTTCTTCAGTCTCCATTTCTTCCACTTCGTAGATACCATTAACAGTAATGTTAAGGCTTGGTGAGCTGCTGGGCGAGGGTTCTTCGCTCATCTCCTCATCCGAGTCTTCCTCTGGATCCTCTTCATTCGATTCAGCTTTTAAGTTCCGCCGGGAGACGACTTCCCATTGAATTTTGGGACGGGCGGCCGTCGGATTCATGACCGTCGGGGGCACCGGGCGGCCGTCGGGGCCGGCGCTCGGTTGCAAGTCGTCACAGGACCCTCCGGCTTTCTTCAGGTCAAGATTGGCCGAAGGAATGTTCAAAAGACCCGGGGTGGGCCGATTGACATCATCCGGCGCGGACAGGATGTCCGGGGCAGTCGAGATGCTAGGCCGGGGCAGGGCCGGTGCCTGGTCGGGGCAGTACTGGGTACGGTGCCTGGGCAGCGCGGGGTGCAGGGCCGGGGCAGTGCTGGGCGCGGGGCCGGTGCAGTGCGGGGCGCTGGACTGGGGCAGTGCTGGGCGCTGGGGCGGGGCAGTGCCGGGCGCTGTGCTGGTGCAGTGCCGGGACAGTACTGGGGCAGTGCTAGGCGCTGGGCCGGGGCAGTGCCGGGCGCTGTGCTGGGGCAGTGCCGGGGTGATCACTCGACTGCTGAAGGCTGAAAATTTTTCCAAGCCTTCAACCTCAACTTCTTCTCCTTCACTCGATTCTCCTTCCAATTCTTCAGCAATTGGTTCCTCCTCGTCGTCTGTCACGACCTCTCCCTCTCTAAGCACCATGGCTCGGGTGTTAGGGCATTCCCTTGCCATGTGACCCCTACCTTGACACTTAAAACACACGATGGCACTAGGCCGAGCGTTAGTAGTAGGGATTTTTGAACCAAGATTAGGGTTTACCCGTGATGTCGACCCTTGGTTAGGGTTTGGTCTCGATCCGGCGCTCCGGTTAGGGTTTGGCCGGTATGGGGTGTGGCCGGCGCTTCGGTCGCCTCTCACCGGGGCACTGATCGGTGGCGTCGGGGTAGTCCTTCTTCCGAGGCCGTTCTTCAGCTCCTTCTCAACCCTAGTAGCCACGTTGATCAAGTCATCATAGTCAGCAAAGTTGAGAATGTTGACTTGATGTAGAATCTCCCTTTGCAACCCGCCGGTGAAACGGGCTATCTTGGCATCTTCATCCTCATTCAGATCCAGCCGTGCAACCAGGATCTCCATCTCCTTGTTGTATTCCTCAACCGTCATGCTCCCTTGCTTCAAGGACTGAAGCTTGGTGTGCAAGTCTCGGTTGTAGCTACTCGGCACAAACTTCCTCCTCATCTTTCTTTTAAGACTCCTCCAAGTAAGGACGGGGTCCTCCTCTTCCTTCCTGATCAGATTCCTGAGTTGGGACCACCACAAGGCAGCATAGTCAGTAAACTCTAGTGTGGCTAGGGTTACCTTTTTCCTCTCGGAATAGTTGTGGCATTCAAAGAAATCTTCCATGGCTCTCTCCCAATCAATGTAGTCGTCGGGATTGGTTTTGCCGGTGAATTTTGGCACGGTGAGCTTCAAGCTGCTCACATCATCATCTTCCTCCGGTTCATGCCTCCTTGGCCGCCGGGGGCCTTCTCCATTCGCGGCGCCGAACTGCTCGGCCATTCGGGCCACATTCTCGGCTATGGCGGTCAGCCGGGCATCAAAAGTGTTGAATCTCTCCTCTGCCATGGTTAGTCTCGAACAAAAGGCCTCACAAAATCCCTCTAATAAGCCTCACACACTCTTGTTCTTACCTCTCGTGTATGAAATTTTGAAGTCACTCAAATTAGGGTTTTTTTTTTTTTTGAAATTTTCAAAACAAAGTCAATCTCAATTCAAGTAGTTGCAAGTTTCTTCGAAGCTATGCAGTCTAAGTCTACCTATGACACTAACAAGACCTTATACCTAGGGTTTCGGATTTCTAGGGGCCAGAATCTTGAGTTAGGACGTGGGATGACAAGACAACAAATTTGGGTGTTCAACCAAGAAAGCTAGTAGTGCAAAATCTAGTAGCTAACCTATGAAAAACCCCTCTTCTTGAACTTATTCTACTACCTTACTTGTGAACGTGGCCTTGCTTTTTTTTTTCTAGGTCAATTTTTGAGACCTTTGATTTTTCTTTTCTTTTCTTTTCTTTTTCTATGATCGGCCACAGCTTTTTCTCACAACAAAACTGAAAGAAAGGTAGAAGAATAGAACAAACACAATGAAGCTATTTTTTTAGGGTTTTTCTAGAACTGAAACAACAAAAGCATAAAGGATATGAATTCAAGTAAAGAACCTGAAAACTGGGATAGATTGTTGGTCCAAGAGTTGAACCGTGCTCTGATACCAGCTGATGCGAACCGCTCCTCACTCAAGGGCTCGGCTTCGACACCCAAACTATATTATCAGCCCCACGAGAACCTAACTAATGAAACCGCGGAGAATACTTGAAATCCACTAAGTATAGACTTAGGAACCCCAAGGTATTCAGTCGAATTGGTGCCACAAACAAAGGGTGATGACCTTTGATGATAAACCAAACCTTAAGCTAAGCAACAACGTGCAAAGACTTGAAGGAAAAAGAACAAAGTTCTGAAAATTTCAATTATGACTTAATGTGTCTTACAATGATGGCCGAAGCCTATATTTATAGTACAAGGATGGCCTAAGCCGACTCCAACTCAAATAAGGTAAGACTAAAATATTCCTAAAAGATAGGCCGAAGAAAATATTAAAATATACTAAGTTGTCCGAGAGTGAAACTCTAAACCGGCAAAAATTGAACAAAACCCTAATCCGGGCGGATTAGGGCACGCCGGGTGACCGTGTCCGGATGGGATTAGGAAAACCCTCCGGACGCGTGCTGGATTCCGGACGCGGCTAGAAGAGTGCCCGGAACCCGCGCGGTGGCATTTCTGTAATTACCGCGGGTTCCGGGTGACCGGGCGGTCGGGTGGCATCCTTCGGTACTGATGACCGGCTCGGCATCAGGGGCTGCGGATCCGATACGCGTGTTTTGGTGATGCCGGGCGGTTCTGACTTCCTGCTGATCATTTCCTCGGACAAGTGAGGTTCCTTCCCAGTATTTGGACCTCCTGAGTCTTCTGGCTTCAACTTGTCCGCCAGGTTCTGAGTTTGGAGCAGGGTTAGCCGAGGCAAGGGCCGATTGGCTGCATTTGCCGGGGCCCGGGTCGTGTCCGTCGGACGCCAACCTGTCTTGGCCACATATTCTCGAATCTGCTTGTCTTCCGTACGCCAGAATTCTTCCCAAATGGCCTTTGACGTGTGCTTGACTTGAGGGATCATTGATAAGAGGTTGGGGAAGGCCGGAGACTCGGTGCTCGGTCTAGGACTGAGGTTCTCGGCCAGTAACATAGCCTGGAACTCCCTTCCATCTCGGGGTACCTTCCTTCCCTGTGGGGCAGGCCTGGCCTTGTTTTTGAGCTCATTTCTGGGCTTGAGAGATTGTAGGTATCCAGCCCTTAGTTCTAGGCGCTTTTTGTATGGACCCGGAGTGCTGCCCTCTACGGAGTACCTTGGTGGGGTGTAGGTATACCTTTGTGGCCCGGGGCTGTGGAGCCGGGTCATATCACCCGGCGCCCCAGCGCCCGCCCCCGGCGCCCGACCAGCCACCAGCGCCCGACCGGCGCCCAGCGCCCGAGCAGCCCCCGGCGCCCGACCAGTTCCCGGCGCCCGACCAGCCACCAGCGCCCGACCAGCGCCCGGCGCCCGAGTCCGAAGCCCCCATACCAGCCCCGGTATGGCCCGAAGAGCTCAGGCCGGAGCCCCGAGCACCCGTACCAGCCCCGATATGGCCCGAGCACCCCTGGAGCGCCAATAAAGCACCAGGTCAAGTCCTACACTCCCTGTGGTAAATTTTATTATTTCTAATGGTGCACCAGGTATGGATTCGAGGACGAATCCTTTTCAAGAAGAGGGGGATGATGTGAGCCGAGCCACCAAGGCCGGCGCGGTCACAACACCACGGGCACCCGGCCAGGAAACCTCCACGAGAGCGCCGGACAAGGAGAATTTAATGCCCGTTCAGCCTAGAGACTTGAGGCCGAGCGAGGACTACACCGGCCCCAGACCTACACCGGCACCACCTCCGGAGCCTTGGAGAGACAAAGCTCCAAGTTCAGGCCCCAGGCCAAGCCTAGGGCCAAGTCCAGCCCCAAGCCCCGATCAAGGCCGAGCACCTAAGCTAGGCCCCATGCCAAATGCCACGAGCTCTAGACCGACACCAGCCCCTAAATACATCCCTAAGGTACCATGGGAAGAAGGCTCGAAGCAGAACTCAAAAGGCCTGGACAGATTTGAAGAAGGCCCCAAGCAAGGCCTGCCCCAAGCACAAGGCCCATGCCAGCGCCCGTCAAAGGAGCACTTTTGGCCCAGCGAACGATTGACCCGTGCCTTTTGGGATTTTCCAAAGGCACTGGAATCCTTATGGCTGCAGGAACACTCTCCAACAAACGGAGCTCAATTTGGAGGAGAATCGAAGGAGATACAGTTTGATGAAGTCAGGATGAAGCATGGATGGAGCACCAAAGAGTACCCCTCGGATGCTGACCCGAGGAAGCCTATGCAAGGAGCTGTGATCAGGCCACCACCTGAGCCTGATCCAAGGAGGGATGGAGTAACATTCAAGATACGGGAAATGGAGAGAAGAAGCCAAGTGCATCCAAACAAGGAATCCTAATCAAGCTAGGATTTCCCGGTTTTGGACAGATTCCTAGTCTGACAAAGAATGACGAATTTGGGCTACCTGGAGATAGAATTTGGGTTGAAGCCCAACATGAAAGTTGTAGCCCATGGAGTCTACTACGGATCTGCAAAAGATCAGAATTTTAGGAATTTATTTGATATTTATTTGGCTGAATCTTCCAGAACCCGTTTAGCTGTTTTTTAGGAATTTCCAGCTTTTCCTTTTTAGTGTTTTTGTCTAGGAAGAACTCTTTTCCTTGGTGAACAAGGCTACGAGTTTCAGTCCTTATTTTGGTATTTCTTTATTAGTTTATTAGCTAATTCATAGGAGGAAAAGGAGAGCCTGTTCTCCCTTCCTCCCCTATAAATAAGAGGCTTCGGCCTCATTGTAAGACACGTTAAGTCGTCATCAATTGAATTTTCAGAACTTTGTTCTTTTTCCTTCAAGTCTTTGCTCGTTGTTGCTTAGCTTAAGGTTTGGTTTATCATCAAAGGTCATCACCCTTTGTTTGTGGCACCAATTCGACTGAATACCTTGGGGTTCCTAAGTCTATACTTAGTGGATTTCAAGTGTTCTCCGCGGTTTTCAAAAGTTAGGTTCTCGTGGGGCTGATATAGTTTTGGGTGTTGAAGCCGATCCCTTCAGTGAGGAGCGGGTCGCATCACCGCCGGCCACCCTTGTTCTTCAGACTTTTATGAAATAAACCCCCTTTTGATAGAACTCAGTTCTTGAAACCTTATTGTATCTGCATGTTGCGATACTGAAGGCCCCGACTTATCATCAAGAGCATCCATCTCTTGGCGTGGCGTCATCGACTGGACACTTCTGGTTCCCGGCTGTATACAGCCGACGGGTCAAAGTACTTATCCGCCCCGTTCCCGACGGTTCTACCTCGTTGCACGGTGTCCAAATTGCGGTGTTTAAGGGTCGTCTGCCCACGGTTGCAGCGGTTCACATCAGTTGGTATCAGAGCACGGTTCAGCTCACGGACCACAATCTATCCCAGTCTCCAGGTTCACCTGGATTCATATCCGTTACTGCTTTCTTTAGAAAATTGATTCGAAAACTCCCTTCTATTTTAATTTCAGTTTCGAGTTATAAGTTAAGAAATGAAAAGAAAGCAAGGCCACCTTGCCACGTTATTTCCTTTCGTTGTAGTTTAATCTAAGAAGAGGGATAGAAAATTGCTTCCGATTGCTAGTACTAACCATGGCAGACGAGAGATTAGCCAACATGGAAGGCCACCTTCAGCACCTTGGAGCTACCATGGCCGCCGTCCAAGAAGCCCTAGCCATGCTTTAAGCCGGTAGAGGACGAGACGAGCGCCGAGAGGACATCCCTGAACGCCTGAACAAAAGAGCCCGATGGCTAGCTCAGGAGATTGACGATGACTTGAACAACCTCAAGGTCACCGTGCCAAAGTTTGCCGGCAAATACAATGCCGATGAGTACTTAGATTGGGAGAGAAGTATGGAGGACTTCCTCGAGTGCCACCACTACTCCGAACGTAAAAAGGTAATCCTCGCCACCCTTGAATTCACTGACTATGCTGCTCTATGGTGGAGCCAATACAAGAGCAGGATTAAAGAGATGAGGAAGACCCCATCGAGTCATGGCAAGAACTCAAGAGGATAATGAGGAAGAAGTTCGTTCCTAGTACTTACATCCGAGACCTACACACCTCCCTCCGGAACTTAAAGCAAGGCACCATGTCTGTGGAGCAATACACCAAGGAGATAGAGATGTCGGTCGCCAGACTTAACCTCCGAGAAGAACCCGAAGCAAAGATTGCCTGGATTGTGGGTGGGCTACACCCTGAGATCATGCATCAAGTCAACATCCTTAACTATGTTGACTATGAAGATCTCAAGGCCATAGCTAACCGTGTGGAGAGAGAGATGAGGAAGGGCTACACGAGAAGATCAAGCCAAGCCCCATGGAAGCCCGTACAGCCCCGAGGCTCAAGCTCACGGCCAAACCCTAACCCTAGGGGTTCGACACCACCGGTAACATCTACCCAACCTACTTCTAAGCTTCAGAATTCTAGCCCACGTCCTAGTGGAATTGTATGTTTTAAGTGTCAAGGTAGAGGACACATCTCAAGGGACTGCTCTAACCAACAGACGATGGTAATAAGAGAAGGAGAGATCGAGACAGATGATGAAGAAGAAGAGAAGAAGGAAGAAGAAGAAGAGTCTGATGAAGGAGAAGAAGTTAAGCCCGAATGGCTTGAGAAGTTTGCAGGGTTCACCTCTAAAACCCTAGCACCCGGCGCCCCGGCCCCAGCCACGGCACCAGGCCCGGCCCAATCCCCGACCCTAGCCCACGGCACCAGGCCCGGCCCCAGCCCCAGCACCAGTACCCAGCCCTGGCACTGCCCAACCAGGCCCCAGCGCCCCAGCGCTACCCAACCAGGCTCCAGCGCACCAGCGCTCGGCCCCAGCCCCGGCGCTGCCCAACCAAGCCCCAGCGCCCTAGTGCTCGGCCCCAGCCCCGGCGCTGCCCAACCAGGCCCCAGCACCCTAGTGCTCGGCCCCAGCCCCGGCGCTGCCCCACCAGGCCCCAGTGCCCTAGCGCTCGGCCCTAGCCCCGGCGCTGCCCGACCAGACCCCGGCGCCCCAGCGCCCGGCCCCGACTGCGCTACCCGACCAACCTCTGCGCCCCAGCACCAGGCCCCGGTGTTGCCCGACCAGGCCCCAGCGCCCCAGCGCCCGGCCCCGACTGGCGCCGCCCGACCAGTCCTAGCGCCCCAGCACCCGGCGCTACCTGCCCGACCAGGCCCCGGCCCCAACCTGTCGCTGCCCCAGGCCCCACGACGCATCGCCACCCGACGTGGCCCCCGACCACGAGTCCGGCACGTCCCTGCCCGACGCTCAGCCCCGGTCCTGCCTGACCCCGGCTGCCCCGACATGATGATGTCCGACGCCTACCTCCTGCCTGCCGCCGCCGGATTCCTGAGTTGAGCCCACCACAAGGCAGCATAGTCAGTAAACTCAATTGTGGTAGGGTTACCTTTTTCCTTTCGGAATATTTATGGCACTCAAAGAAATCCTCCATGCTCCTCTCCCAATCAATGTACTCGTCGGGGTTGGCCTTGCCAGCAAATTTAGGTACATTGAGCTTCAAGCTGCTCACATCATCATCTTCCTCCGGCACATTCCTCCTTGGCCGCCGGGGGCCATCTTTATTCTGATTCCCAATCTGCTCGGCGAGTCGGGTGAGGGTCTGAGTTACGGTAGCCAGTTGTGCTTCCACGGCAGTAAGCCTCTCATCTGCCATGATTAGTATTCGAACAAAGGACCTCACAAAATCACTCTAAGAAACCTCACACACTCTTTTTCTTACCACTCGTGTATGAAATTTTAAAGTCACTCAAATTAGGGTTTTTTTTGAAAATTTCAAAACAAAGACAATCTCAATTCAAGTAGTTGCAAGTTTCTTCGAAGCTATGCAGTCTAAGTCTACCAATGACACAAACAAGACCTTATACCTAGGGTTTCGGATTTCTAGGGGCCAGAATCTTGATGCTAGGTCGTGGGATGACAAGACAAACAAATTTGGGTGTTCTACTAAGAAAGCTAGTAGTACGAAAGCTAGTAGCTAAACTTATGAAAAACCCCTCTTCTTGGACTTATTCTACTACCTTGATTGTGAACGTGGCCTTGCTTTTTAGCTAGGCCAATTTTTCTAGACCTTTGATTTTTCTTTTCTTTTCTATTCTTTTTCTTTTCTTTGATCGGCCACAGCTTTTTCTCACAACAAAAACTTAAAGAAAGGTAGAAGAATAGATCAAACACAATGCACGATTTTTTTTAGGGTTTTTCTGAAACTGAAAACAACGAAAGCTAAAGATATGAATTCAAGTAGAAGAACCTGAAAACTGGGATAGATTGTTGGTCCAAGAGTTGAACCGTGCTCTGATACCAGCTGATGCGAACCGCCTCCTCTAGGAAGGGATCGACTCAACACCCAATACTATATTATCAGCCCCACGAGAACCTAACCTTTGAAACCGCGAAGAATCCTTGAAATCCACTAAGTATCGACTTAGGAACCCCAAGTATTTGGTCGAATTGGTGCCACAACAAAGGATGATAACCTTTGTGATAAACCAAACCTTAAGCTAAGCAACAACGAGCAAAGACTTGAAGGAAATAGAACTAAGTTCTGAAATTTCAATTATCATTCAACGTGCCTTACAATGATGGCCGAGGCCTCTATTTATAGCTCAAGGGTGGCCAAGGCCGGTTCCAACTCTAACAAGGAAAGACTAAAATAATCCTAAAAGATAGGCCGAGGAAAATATAAAAATAACTAAAGTTGTCCGAGATAAAATCCTAAACCGGCAGAATTTAGGAAAAACCCTAATCCGGGCGGATTAGGGCACACCGGGTGTCCTTGTCCGGGTGGGACTAGGAAACCTTCCGGGCGCGGGCTAGACTCCGGACGCGGCTAGGAAAAGTGCCCGGAACCCGCGCGGTGGCATTTATGTAATTACTGTAGGTTCCGGGTGACCGGGTGGTCAGGTGGCGTCCTTCGGCGCTGGTGACCGGTTCGGCATCAAGTGCTCCGGGCCCGGTGCTGGGGTTCTGGTGATGCCGGGTTGTTCTGGCCTTCTGCTGGACATTTCCTCGGACAAGTGAGGTTTCTCCCAAGTCTTTTGACCTCCTGAATCTACTGGCATCAACTTGTCCGCCAGATTCCGAGTGCTGAGCAGGGTTGCCCGAGGTAAGGGCTGATTGGCCGTATCCGCCGGGGCCGGGGTAGTGTCGTTCGGAAGCCAACCTGTCTTGGCCACATATTCTCGAATCCTCTAGTCTTCTGTACGCCAGAACTCTCTCCAGATGGCTTCTGACGTGTTCTTGACTTGAGGGATCATGGAAGAGAGGTTAGGATAAGGCTGAGACTCAGTGCTCGGTCTAGGACTTAGGTCCTCGGCCAGTAACATGGCCTGGAACTCCCTTCCATCTCGGGATACCTTCCTTCCAGTTGGAGCAGACCTGAGCTTGTTCTTTAGTTCATTTCTAGGCTTGAGAGCTCATAGGTAGCCAGCCCTCAATGCTAGGCGCTTTTTATATGGCCCTAGGTCTTTTCCACTCTCGGGGGACCCTGGCGGCGTACATGGGTACGGGTGTTTACTGGGGTAGCCGGGCCGGGTCATATCACGCTCCGTGGGGTATCGGGCCATACCGGGCTGGTATGGGAGCTCCGAGGCTGGGTAGTGAGTGCTGGGTCTGAGCCGATGGGGCTGGTGCCGGTGCTGGTGCCGGGGCTGGGGCCGGGGCTGGTGATGATATGATCCAACAATGTTGCCCCGATGCCAATCGGTATTCTTACACCCCACCAGGATCCCCTAGCCTAGGCATGACCCTAGGGCCTCTTAAGAAGCGTATGAATCCAAGGGTAGGCCATCTTCGAGCTTTAAAGCGAAGGTATGACAAGAAATATCGACTAAATCCTTCACTTGCAGGTAGAAAGACTCCGAGGAATGGAATGTTGTCCCAAGCCATTATGCTGGTCGAGGGTATAAGCCCTAGCACCGAAGAGAATCTTCAGCCTGCTCCTAGTCTGACCTCCAGGAGCCCTGAAGAAGAAGTCGGTTCTTTGAGTGACCCTCTGGAAGCATTTCTGGAGTACAGAAGGAAGAGAGCCCAAGAACACTTGGCCAAAAGAGGAGAGATTTCAAAGATTGAACCTGAGCCGAGGCATGAGAAGAATTTGAGTCCTTGGCCCCGAAGCTTGATACCAACTGATGTGAACCGCTGCAACCGTGGGCAGACGACCCTAACCACCGCAAGTTGATGATCGTGCAACGAGGTAGAAACCTTCGAGAACCGGGTGGTCCGTGAGCTAAACCGTGCTCTGATACCAACTGATGTGAACCGCTGCAACCGTGGGCAGACGACCCTTGAACACCGCAAGTTGAGACCGTGCAACGAGGTAGAAACGTCGGGAACCGGGGCGGATAAGTACTTTGACCCGTCGGCTATATAACAGCCGAGAACCAGAAGTGCCCAGTCGAAGACGCCACGCTAAGAGATGGATGCTCTTGATGATAAGTCGATCCTTCAGTATCGCAACATGCAGATACAATAAGGGTTTCAGAACAGAGTTCTTTCATAGGGGGTTTATTTCATAAAAGTTGTGTCTACAAAGTGAGGCCGGCGGCCTCTATATATAGGGAGGGAACAAGCTCTCCTCCCTAAAGACTACTTCCTAAATAATAATAAAATAAAGAGTCCTATTCCTAAAAAGAATCCTAAAACCCCTAAATATGCCTACTTAAAAGGAATAAAACATAAAATAATAGTTGTAGTCTTTAAAGCAGAATAGAAGACCTAAATTAGGTCAAAAACCCTAATCTGGCCATGTATGGTGGCTTGGGCCGGTTGGGCGCGTGTGGCGGCCCAGTGGGCTTGACCGGCCGGACGGCGGGCTTGCTTCGGGTGGCGGTCGCGGGCCTAGTGCTTCGGGCGGGCTCAGCGGCAAGGGCCTTGTCCAACAGACATGTTCTTCGTGGCTGGCTCCATAGAATTCCCTTGATCGGCCCGGTTGCCTTTTTAGGGTTCGGGCCTTCTCTCTCCTTGGACCTTCTTTATTTCCGCTCGGGCCTTCTCCTTTAAGCTTCAGGTAGGCCTCCAAGTAGCTTCGGGTGTAGCTCTCCTGGGTTAGTCCAAGTGTCTTGCTTTGGGGCCACGGACTCCATTTCTTCTCATAGCTCGGCTCAAGGTTAATCTTTAAAAGCTCTCCTCTTCGGGTCAAGGGTTCTTGGGCTTTCTTCCTTCTGTACTCCAGAAATGCTTCTAGAGGGTCACTCAAAGAACCGGCTTCTTCTTCAGGGCTCCTGGAGGTCAGACTAGGAGCAGGCTGAAGCTTCTCTTCGGTGCTAGGGCTTGTACCCTCGGCCAACAGCATGGCTTGGGACATCATTCCATTCCTCGGAGTCTTTCTACCTGCAAGTGAAGGATTTAGCCGGTATTTCTTGTCATACCTTGGCTTTAGGGCTCGAAGATGGCTTGCCCTTGAACTCACACGCTTCTTAAGAGGCCCTAGGGTCTTATCTCGGCCTGGTGACCCTGGTGGGGTGTAGGAGTACCAGTTGGCATCAGGGCAGCATTGTTGGATCTCATCACTTGGACTGACCACGGAGAGCTACGTCCGAAGCTACCTGGAGGCCTACCTAAAGCTTAGGAAAGAAGGCCCGAGCAGAAAAGGAAAGGAACTAAAGAAAGGCCCGTCCCGAGCCTTAAATCTTCAGCCGGACCGATCCGAGGGAGCCCATGAAGTTTGCCAAGAAGCCCGGTCACTGAACCAGCCCGAAGCCCGAAGCCCGCGACCACCACCTGAGTCAAGCCCAACGTTCGGCCGGTCAAGCCCACCGGGCCGCCACACGCGCCCAACCGGCCTTTGCCGCCGTACACGGCCAGATTAGGGTTTTTGACCTAAGTTAGGTCTTTTATTCTGCTTTAAAGACCACAGCTATTATTTTATGTTTTATTCCTTTTTAGTAGGCTTATTTAGGGATTTTAGGATTGTTTTTAGGAATAGGACTCTTTATTTTATTATTATTTAGAAGTAGTGTTTAGGGAGGAGAGCTTGTTCCCTCACCTATATAAGGAGGCCGCCGACCACCCATTGTACTCACAACTTCGATGAAATAAACCCCCTTTCATAGAACTTTGTTCTGAAACCCTTGTTGTATCTGCATGTTGCGATACTGAAGGATCGACTTATCATCAAGAGCATCCATCTCTTGGCGTGGCGTCTTCGACTGGACACTTCTGGTTCCCAACTGTTATATAGCTGACGGGTCAAAGTACTCATCCACCCCGGTTCCCGACGGTTCTACCTTGTTGCACGGTGTCCAACTTGCGGTGTTTAAGGGTCGTCTGCCCACGGTTGCAGCGGTTCACATCAGTTGGTATCTGATATGACCCGGCCTAGCTACCCCAGTAAACACCCGTACCCATGCACGCCGCCAGGGTCCCCCGTGAGTGGAAAAGTCCTAGGGCCATACAAAAAGCGCCTAGCGTTGAGGGCTGGCTACCTACGAGCTCTCAAGCCTAGAGATGAACTAAAGAACAAGCTCAGGTCTGCCCCGACTGGAAGGAAGGCACCCCGAGATGGAAGGGAGTTCCAGGCCATGTTACTGGCCGAGGACCTAAGTCCTAGACCAAGCACTGAGTCTCAGCCTTGACCTAACCTCTCTTCCATGATCCCTCAAGTCAAGCAAACGCCAGAAGCCATCTGGAGAGAGTTCTGGCATACAGAAGACCAGAGGATTCGAGAATATGTGGCCAAGACAGGTTGGCTTCCTAAAGACACTACCCCGGCCCCGACGGATGCGGACAACCAGCCCTTACCTCGGGCAACCCTGCTCAGCACTCGGAATCTGGCGGACAAGTTGATGCCAGTAGATTCAGGAGGTCAGGAACTTGGGAGGAACCTCACTTTTCCGAGGAAATGTCCAGCAGAAGGCCAGAACAGCCCGGCATCACCAAAACCTTAGCACCGGGTCCGGAGCAAATGATGCCGAGCCGGTCACCGATGTCGAGCCGGTCACCAGCGCCGAAGGACGCCACCCGACCACCCGGTCACCCGGAACCCGCGGTAATTACATAAATGCCACCGCGCACGTTCCGGGCACTTTTCCTAGCCGCGTCCGGAGTCCTGCCCGCGCCCGGAGGTTTTCCTAGTCCCACCCGGACAAGGACACCCGGTGTGCCCTAATCCGCCCGGATTAGGGTTTTTCCTAAATTCTGCCGGTTTAGGATTTTTATACTCGGACAATTTATTTTATTTTAATAGTTTCCTCGGCCTATCTTTTAGGATTATTTTAGTTTTTCCTTGTTAGAGTTGGAACCGGCCTTGGCCACCCTTGAGCTATAAATAGAGGCCTCGGCCACCATTGTAAGAGAGATTATTGATTATTGAAATTTCAGAACTAAGTTCTTTTCTCCTTCAAGTCTTTGCTCGTTGTTGCTTAGCTTAAGGTTTGGTTTATCATCAAAGGCTATCATCCTTTGTTGTGGCACCAATTCGACCGAATACCTTGGGGTTCCTAAGTCAATACTTAGTGGATTTCAAGTGTTCTCCGCGGTTTCAAAGGTTAGGTTCTCGTGGGGCTGATAATATAGTTTTGGGTGTTGAGTCGATCCCTTCCTGGAGAAGGCGGTTTGCATCAGCTGGTATCAGAGCACGGTTCAACTCTTGGACCAACAATCTATCCAGTTTTCAGGTTCTTCTACTTGAATTCATATCTTTTAGCTTTCGTTGTTTTCAGAAAAACCCTAAAAATAGCTTCATTGTGTTTGTTCTAGTCTTCTACCTTTCTTTTAATTATTTGTGAGAAAAAGCTGTGGCCGATCCAAGAAAAATACAAAAATAGTCTAAGAAAAAGAAAAGAAAAGAAAAATCAAAGGTCTAGAAAAATTGACCTAGTTAGCAAGGCCACGTTCACAATCAAGGTAGTAGGTTAAGTTCAAGAAGAGGGGTTTTTTCATAAGTATAGCTAGTAGCTTTCTTAGTAGAACACCCAAATTTGTTTGTCTTGTCATCCCACGACCTAGCATCAAGATTCTGGCCCCTAGAAATCCAAAAACCCTAGGTATAAGGTCTTGTTTGTTTCATTGGTAGACTTAGACTGCATAGCTTCGAAGAAACTTGCAACTACTTGAATTGAGATTGTCTTTGTTTTGAAATTTTCAAAGAAAAACCTAATTTGAGTGACTTAAAAATTTCATACACGAGTGGTAAGAAAAAGAGTGTGTGAGGTTCATTAGAGAGATTTTTGGGAGGTTCTTTGTTTGTGACTAATTATGGCAGGTGAGAGGTTCAATGCTTTGGAGGCACAAATAGCCGCCATGGCTCAGAACATAGCCCGGCTCACCGAGCAGATTGGAGATCAGAATGGAGATGGCCCCCGACGACCAAGAAGGAATGTGCAAGAGATCGATGATGATGTGAGCAGCTTGAAGCTCAATGTACCTAAATTTGCTGGCAAAGCCAACCCCGACGAGTACATTGATTGGGAGAGGAGCATGGAGGATTTCTTTGAGTGCCATAACTATTCCGAGAGGAAAAAGGTAACCCTAGCCACAATTGAGTATACTGACTATGCTGCCTTTGGTGGGCTCAACTCAGGAATCAGATCCGGAGAGAAGAAGAGGACCCCATCCTTAGTTGGATGAGTCTCAAAAGAAATATGAGAAGAAGGTTTGTACCGAGCAACTACAACCGAGACTTGCATACCAAGCTTCGATTTTTGAAGCAAGGGAGCATGTCGGTTGAGGAGTACAACAAGGAGATGGAGATCCTGGTTGCACGGCTTGACCTGAATGAAGAGGAAGATGCCAAGATAGCACGGTTCACCGGAGGATTGCAGAAGGAGATTCTACACCAAGTCAACATCCTCAACTTTGTTGACTATAATGACTTGGTAACCGTGGCTACTAGGGTTGAGAAGGAGCTGAAGAATGGTCTTGGAAAAAGGACTACTCCTCCGCCACCGATCAGTGCCCCGGTGAGAGGAGACAGAAGTGCCGGACACACCCCATACAGGCCAAACCTTAACCCGAGTTCTGGATTGAGCCAAACCCTAATCAGGGATCGGCATCATGGGTAAACCCTAACCCGGTTCAAAAATCCCTACTACTAACGCTCGGCCAAGTGCCATTGTGTGTTTTAAGTGTCAAGGTAGGGGTCACATAGCAAGGGACTGCCCTAACACCCGAGCTATGGTACTTAGAGAAGGAGAAGTTGTCACGGACGATGAGGAGGAGTCCAATGATGAAGAATTGGAGGAAGAATCTAGTGAAGGAGAAGAAGTTAATGTGGAAGGCCTGGAAAAATTTTCAGCCTTCCACAGCCGAGTGATCACCACGGTCACCCCGACTGATGCCGAACAGCACTGCCCCGGCCCAGCGCCCAGCACTGCCCCGGCCCTGCACCCAGCACTGCCCCGGCACAGCGCCCAGCACTGCCCCGACCCACGCCCAGCACTACCCCGGTGATGCGAACCGCTCCTCAATGAAGGGATCGACTCAACACCCAAAACTATACTACCAGCTCCACGAATCCTAACTTTTGAAACCGCGGAGAATACTTGAAATCCACTAAGTATAGACTTAGGAACCCCAAGGTATTCGGTCGAATTCGGTGCCACAAACAAAGGATGAATGCCTTTGATGATAAACCGGTCTAGACGACGATCAATTCCATGATGGTCGAACAGAGATTAGCAATTCCATGCTAAGAGAAAAACCGAAGTTTTGAGTGTTTATTTCTTTCAAAGTTGTTGTTTACAATGAGGCCGAGGCCTCTTATTTATAGGTGAGGAAGGGAGAACAGGCTCTCCTTTTCCTCCTATGAATTAGCTAATAAACTAATAAAGAAATACAAAAATAAGGACTGAAACTCGTAGCCTTGTTCACCAAGGAAAAGAGTCATTCCTAAACAAAAACACTAAAAGGGAAAAAGCTGGAAATTCCTAAAAAACAGCTAATCGGGTTCTGGAAGATTCAGCCAAATAAATAGCAAATAAATTAGGAAAATTAAGCCCTTTGGCAGATCACTAGTAGACTTCATGGGCTTCAACTTTCATGTTGGACATCAGTCCAAATTCTGCCTCCAAGTAGCCCAAATTCGTCATTCTTTGTCAGACTAGGAATCTGTCCAAAACCGGGAAATCCTAGCTTGATTAGGATTTCTTGCTTGAATGTACTTGGCTTCCTCTCTTCATTTCCCATAGCATGAATGGTCATCAATACCTCCATGGATCAGGCTCAGGTGGTGGCCTGATCGTAGCTCCTATCATGTGCAGCCTCGGATCAGCATCCGAGCTCCACTCCTTGATGCTTAGGCCAAGCATCACTAGGACTTGTTCTAGCCCTATCTGCTTCAATTCTCCTCCAAATTCAGCTCCGTTTGTTGGAGTGTATTCCTGGAGTCATAAGGATTCCAGTGCCTTTGGAAAATCCCAAAAGGCACGGGTAAATCGTTCGCTGGGCCAAAAGTGCTCCTTTGACGGGCGCTGGCATGGGCCTTGTGCCTGTGGCAGGCTTAGCTTGGGGCCTTCTTCAAATCTGTCCAGGCCTTTTGAGTTCTGCTCCGAGCCTTCTTCCCTGGGTACCTTAGGGGTGTCTTTAGGGGCTGTTGTCGGTCTAGAGCTCGTGGCATTTAGCATGGGGCCTAGTTTAGGTGCTAGGCCTTTATCGGGGCTCGGGGCTGGACTTGGCCCTAGGCTTGGCCTGGGGCCTGAACTTGGAGCTTTATCTCTCCAAGGCTCTGGAGGTGGTGCCGGTGTAGGCCTGGGGCCGGTGTAGTCCTCGTTCGGCTTCAAGTCTCTAGGCCGAATGGTCATTAAATTCTCCTTGTCCGGCGCTCTCGTGGAGGTTTCCTGGTCGGGTGTCTGTGGTGGCGTGTCCACGCCGGCCTTGGGGACCAGGGTCACGTCATTCCCCTCTTCTTGAAAAGGATTCGTCCTCGAATCCATACCTGGTGCACCATTAGAAATAATAAAATTTACCACAGGGGCGTGTAGGACTTGACCTGGTGCTTTATTGGCGCTCCAGGGGTGTTCGGGCCGTATCGGGGCTGGTACGGGTGCTCGGGGCTCGAGCCCGGGCGCTGGTCGGGTGCCGGTGGCTGGTCGGGCGCCGGTGGCTGGTCGGGCGCCGGGGACTGGTCGGGTGCCGGTGGCTGCTCGGGCGCTAGGCGCCGGTCGGGCGTCGGTGGCTGGTCGGGCGCCGGGGGCGGGCGCTGGGGCGCCGGGGCTAGGCACTGGGGCGCCGGTGCTGGGCGCTCGGGGGCGGTGCTGGGCGCTCGGGTGCTGGGCGCTCGGGTGCTGGGCGCTCGGGCGCCGGGGCTAGTGCTGGTGCTGGTGCTAGCGCTGGGCGCTGGGCCGGTACTGGCGCTAGTGCTGGTGCTGGTGCTAGGGCTGGCCCTTGTGCTGGCACTGGTGCTGGGCCGGCGCTGTGCCGAGTGCTGGCCTGGTGCTGGCTCGGGGCAGGGCTGATGCTGGTCCGGGCCAAGCCTGATGCTGGTCCCGGGCAGGCCTGATGCTGGTCCGGGGCAGGGCTGATGCTGGTCCCGGGCAGACTGGGCGCTGTGCAGGGGCAGGGCCGATGCTGGGCCGGGGCAGTGATGGGTGCTGGGCCGGGCAGTGCTGGGCCCTGGGCCGGGGCAGTGCTGGGCGCTGTGCCGGGGCAGTGCTGGGTGCAGGGCCGGGGCAGGCGCTGAGCCTAGTGCTGGGCCTAAATTTTTTCCTCATCTTTTTCTTAAGACTCCACCAACTAAGGATGGGGTCCTCTTCTTCTCTCCTGATTTGATTCCTGAGTTGAGCCCACCATAAAGCAGCATAGTCAGTAAACTCAGTTGTGGCTAGGTTTACCTTTTTCCATTCGGAATAATAATGGCACTCAAAGAAGTCCTCCATGCTCCTCTCCCAATCAATGTACTCATCAGGATTTGCTTTGCCAGCAAATTTGGGTACATTGATATTCCTTCTTGGCCGCCGGGGGCCATCTCCATTCGCGGCTCCAAACTGCTCGGCGATTCGGGCCATGTTTTCAGCCATGGCGGTCAATCGTGCCTCCATAGCAATTAGCCTCTCATCTGTCATGATTAGTACAAGAAGCAACCCTTCTACAAGACAAACCCTAGATCTACTAGGAAAAGAATATGTAGACTAAAATCCTAAACCAACTAGGAAAAGGATAAAAGAATCAAGTTCTAATCCAACTAGGTAACAACTATTACAACGAAAAATAAGAACTTGGCAAGGGTGGCCTTGCTTTTTTTTTTGTTTTTTTCTCTTTTTTTTTTCTCTACTCTTCTTTTGTGTATTTTTCTTTGATAGCTTGGTCGGCCACCAATATTTTCTTGCCTTACAATTGAAAGACTCGAATAGAAGAACTAAAATAGATGAAGATTTTCTAAACAATTTTCTAAGAACAAAAAGTAAAGGATATGAATCCAAGAATAAACCTGGAAACTGGGATAGATTGTTGGTCCAAGAGTTGAACCGCGCTCTGATACCAGCTGATGCGAACCGCTCCTCAATGAAGGGATCGACTCAACACCCAAAACTATACTACCAGCTCCACGAATCCTAACTTTTGAAACCGCGGAGAATACTTGAAATCCACTAAGTATAGACTTAGGAACCCCAAGGTATTCGGTCGAATTCGGTGCCACAAACAAAGGATGAATGCCTTTGATGATAAACCGGTCTAGACGACGATCAATTCCATGATGGTCGAACAGAGATTAGCAATTCCATGCTAAGAGAAAAACCGAAGTTTTGAGTGTTTATTTCTTTCAAAGTTGTTGTTTACAATGAGGCCGAGGCCTCTTATTTATAGGTGAGGAAGGGAGAACAGGCTCTCCTTTTCCTCCTATGAATTAGCTAATAAACTAATAAAGAAATACAAAAATAAGGACTGAAACTCGTAGCCTTGTTCACCAAGGAAAAGAGTCATTCCTAAACAAAAACACTAAAAGGGAAAAAGCTGGAAATTCCTAAAAAACAGCTAATCGGGTTCTGGAAGATTCAGCCAAATAAATAGCAAATAAATTAGGAAAATTAAGCCCTTTGGCAGATCACTAGTAGACTTCATGGGCTTCAACTTTCATGTTGGACATCAGTCCAAATTCTGCCTCCAAGTAGCCCAAATTCGTCATTCTTTGTCAGACTAGGAATCTGTCCAAAACCGGGAAATCCTAGCTTGATTAGGATTTCTTGCTTGAATGTACTTGGCTTCCTCTCTTCATTTCCCATAGCATGAATGGTCATCAATACCTCCATGGATCAGGCTCAGGTGGTGGCCTGATCGTAGCTCCTATCATGTGCAGCCTCGGATCAGCATCCGAGCTCCACTCCTTGATGCTTAGGCCAAGCATCACTAGGACTTGTTCTAGCCCTATCTGCTTCAATTCTCCTCCAAATTCAGCTCCGTTTGTTGGAGTGTATTCCTGGAGCCATAAGGATTCCAGTGCCTTTGGAAAATCCCAAAAGGCACGGGTCAATCGTTCGCTGGGCCAAAAGTGCTCCTTTGACGGGCGCTGGCATGGGCCTTGTGCCTGTGGCAGGCTTAGCTTGGGGCCTTCTTCAAATCTGTCCAGGCCTTTTGAGTTCTGCTCCGAGCCTTCTTCCCTGGGTACCTTAGGGGTGTCTTTAGGGGCTGTTGTCGGTCTAGAGCTCGTGGCATTTAGCATGGGGCCTAGTTTAGGTGCTAGGCCTTTATCGGGGCTCGGGGCTGGACTTGGCCCTAGGCTTGGCCTGGGGCCTGAACTTGGAGCTTTGTCTCTCCAAGGCTCTGGAGGTGGTGCCGGTGTAGGCCTGGGGCCGGTGTAGTCCTCGTTCGGCTTCAAGTCTCTAGGCCGAATGGTCATTAAATTCTCCTTGTCCGGCGCTCTCGTGGAGGTTTCCTGGTCGGGTGTCTGTGGTGGCGTGTCCACGCCGGCCTTGGGGACCAGGGTCACGTCACCCGGCCCTGCACCCAGCACTGCCCCGGCACAGCGCCCAGCACTGCCCCGGCCCAGCGCCCAGCACTGCCCCGACCCAGCACCCAGCACTGCCCCGGCACAGCGCCCAGTACTGCCCAGGCCCAGCACCGGCCCTGCCCCGGCCTAGCATCACGACTGCCCCGGACATCCTGTCCGCGCCGGATGATGTCAATCGGCCCACCCCGGGTCTTTTGAACATTCCCTCGGCCAATTTTGGCCTGAAGATAGCAGGAGGACTCTTTGACGACCTGAAGCAGAGCGCCGGCCCCGATGGCCACCCGGCGATCCCGACAGTCATGAAACCAATAGCCACCCGTCCCGAAATCCAATGGTAAATCATCTCCCGGCGGATTTTAAAAGCTGCCTCGAGCCAAGAAGATCCAGAAGCAGACTCAGATGAGGAGATGAGTGAGGAACCCTCGCCCAGCAGCTCCCCAAGCCTTAACATTATTGTTAATGACATTTATGAAGTGGAAGAAATGGAGACTAAGGGAGGAGACACTGAAGAATCCGAGCCCTGGTCCATTACCGACTCAAATGACACCCCTAGGGCCACCAACGAGGCTGAATCGTCCCCGACCCTAGCCAACAAGATTTCTGAAGTTTGGAAAAGAGTAATGGGATCTAGAAAAGACTCCGAGATGGATTCGGGGACAAATCCCAGTCAAGAAGAGGGGGATGATATGACCCGGCCTAGCTACCCCAGTAAACACCCGTACCCATGCACGCCGCCAGGGTCCCGCGTGAGTGGAAAAGTCCTAGGGCCATACAAAAAGCGCCTAGCATTGAGGGTTGGCTACCTACGAGCTCTCAAGCCTAGAGATGAACTAAAGAACAAGCTCAGGTCTACCCCGACTGGAAGGAAGGCACCCCGAGATGGAAGGGAGTTCCAGGCCATGTTACTGGCCGAGGACCTAAGTCCTAGACCGAGCACTGAGTCTCAGCCTTGCCCTAACCTCTCTTCCATGATCCCTCAAGTCAAGAACACGCCAGAAGCCACCTAGAGAGAGTTCTGGCGTACATAAGACCAGAGGATTCGAGAATATGTGGCCAAGACAGGTTGGCTTCCTAAAGACACTACCTAGGCCCCGGCGGATGCGGACAACCAGCCCTTACCTCGGGCAACCCTGCTCAGCACTCGGAATCTGGCGGACAAGTTGATGCCAGTAGATTCAGGAGGTCAGGAGACTTGGGAGGAACCTCACTTGTCCGAGGAAATGTCCAGCAGAAGGCCAGAACAGCCCGGCATCACCAAAACCTTAGCACCGGGTCCGGAGCAAATGATGTCCAGCCGGTCACCATCGCCGAAGGACGCCACCCGACCACCCGGTCACCCGGAACCCACGGTAATTATAGAAATGCCACCGCGCGCATTCCAGGCACTTTTCCTAGCCGCGTCCGGAGTCCTGCCCGCGCCCGGAGGTTTTCCTAGTCCCACCCGGACAAGGACACCCGGTGTGCCCTAATCCGCCCGGATTAGGGTTTTTCCTAAATTCTGCCGGTTTAGGATTTTTATACTCGGACAATTTATTTTATTTTAATAGTTTCCTCGGCCTATCTTTTAGGATTATTTTAGTTTTTCCTTGTTAGAGTTGGAACCGGCCTTGGCCACCCTTGAGCTATAAATAGAGGCCTCGGCCACCATTGTAAGAGAGATTATTGATTATTAAAATTTCAGAACTAAGTTCTTTTCTCCTTCAAGTCTTTGCTCGTTGTTGCTTAGCTTAAGGTTTGGTTTATCATCAAAGGCTATCATCCTTTGTTGTGGCACCAGTTCGACCGAATACCTTGGGGTTCCTAAGTCAATACTTAGTGGATTTCAAGTGTTTCTGCGGTTTCAAAGGTTAGGTTCTCGTGGGGCTGATAATATAGTTTTGGGTGTTGAGTCGATCCCTTCCTGGAGAAGGCGGTTCGCATCAGTATCAGAGCACGGTTCAGCTCACGGACCACAATCTATCCCAGTCTCCAGGTTTGAAACCCTGGATTCATATCCTTTACTGTTTTTATAGAAAATAGCTTCAAAAATTTCCCCTTCTATTTCTTGTTTAATTTCGATTTGTAAGGCAAGAGAAAATTGTGGTTAAGAAAAGGAAAAGAAAGCAAGGCCACCTTGCCACGTTATTTCCTTTCGTTGTAAGTTTATTTCTAAGAAGAGGGTATAGAAAATTGGTTCCGATTGCTAGTACTAACCATGGCAGACGAGAGATAAGCCAACATGGAAGGCCACCTTCAGCACCTTGGAGCTACCATGGCCGCTATCCAAGAAAACCTAGCCAGGCTTCAAGCCGGGAGAGGACGAGATGAGCGCCGAGAGGACAGCCCTGAAGACCTGAACAGAAGAGCCCGAAGGCTAGCTCAGGAGATTGACGATGACTTGAGCAAACTCAAGCTTACCGTGTCAAAGTTTGCCGGCAAATACAATGCCGATGAGTACTTAGATTGGGAGAGAAGTATGGAAGACTTCCTCGAGTGCCACCACTACTCCGAGCATAAGAAGGTAATCCTCGCCACTCTTGAATTCACTGACTATGCTGCCCTATGGTGGAGCTAGTTCAAAGGCCGGATACCAAGAGATGAGGAGGACCCCATCGAGTCGTGGCGAGACCTCAAGAGGATCATGAGGAAGAATTTCATTCCTGGCACCTATACTCGAGACCTACACACATTGTTGACACTCGATTTTACGTGATTATCAGCCTCATTTAAGCGACATTTCTTTGCTTAAGACTTGGGTTTTAGGGTAGAATAACGAATATTCAATCGATTGCCCTATCTCGTGCCATTTGTGTTACCTTGGCCCGTTTCGGGTCTATTTGATGGTTTTCTAGTGTTTTATGTTAGCACAAGTTTTTGCCATCAAATAAGTAGCCAAGGACGTGTCTGAAGCATTGGAACCTCGAGGAGCGCACCAGAATCGGTCAAAGGAGCCAATTAAGTTCAAACCAATTCCTGCCCGGTTTATACATATATTTTTGGCGAAACTACCCTTTGGTTTTCGCCGAAAATGGAAGAAGAAACCACTGGCCGATTTAGAGGAAGTTTTCGGCGAAGATACCCTTGAGAGTTTGCCAAAAACAAAAGGAAGAATTCACTGTCCCGAGTATGAAGAAGTTTTCGCCGAAATTCCTTTACTATTTACGGTGAAAATCCCAGTTGAAATCAGAAAAATATCGGGCTGATATAAATAGAGAACTCGGCGGCTAATAAAGGAGAGCATCACAAAAATCACTTTTCTTTGACAACTGAACACACGCATACGAACGACAAGAGAGAGAGAGAGAGACAGGGCGAGAAAATAAAGTTCGAGGAGCAGGAACGGATCGTGACGCCATCCATCCATCTCGGAGAGCCAGGGTTAGGAGTTGAAGATTCAGCAGATTGAAGCTGCCAGGAAACATCGAAACTAGGTTTTACAGTTCTTCTCTGTCTTCCTACCTGAGATGTATTCATTGTCTGTTTTCGATTCTTCTGGATTGAATATGAGTAGTTGAACTTGTGTAGCTTAGACTAGATGAACCCTAAGTGACCCAGGGCTTAAAGCGGTCACGGATCGGCGGTGATTAGATTCGAAATTCATTCAGTTTCATCTTTCATGTTTGATTTGTTCTTCGTTTTCTGTGTTTCTTGTCTGGTTTGGCCACCTAGATTAGATTCTTGTTAAGCTAAGGATAGAAGCGAACGCTCGCCTTACTTTAAAACACCAAATCGAATAGTCGACCTTATAATTGGAGTGTGCCTTTCGTAGGAACCGATTAGGGTTGATCCATTGCTAGAGTAACTCATTAATCACTAGAATTTGCACCAATTAAGTTAAGTCATTGCGAGAGGCGACCGTACCCGGGCGGCTAATTAATCGTGGTAGCTAGATCGGATAGAGCGAACGTTCGCCAGTCTTAAACCTAAGGGTCAGGAGTTATGATGGTGTTTGTGAACTGAATGAAATAGAATCGAAAGTCGCTGGTTTGTTGACTGCTGTTGCTCTGGTGATCAAAGGGGGGTTCGAAGTCTAAGCCTGTCTGTCATCATTCTAGTCAATCAATCAATCTTAAATTTGTCTTTGCTTAAATTCCATTTCATTTTATTCTTCGCGTTCTAGTATAGAAGTCGTGGAACTCACACTACGCACAACGTGTGCAACCTTGAATTAAAAACTGTCAACACCTTTGAGTAAGGAAATAGAGGAAACCCCTGGAATGCGATCTACCCTAGCTCTTGAGCTTGGTAGTTATTTGATTGAACCTGCTCAGCACAACGACGGCTCATCAAATTGGCGCTGTTGCCGGGGAGTCTTCTTTTTCGTTGAAAGAAGAGTTGGCATTTTTGTTCTTCTACCTTTCCATCTTTCATTTTCCATTACACTTCGATTCTACACCGGTTGTGTTTGTTTTTGTCTCGTGCAGATCATAGCAGGTACAGAAGCAGATCACATCCGTTCCATCTTCCTTTACCACAATGGTTACTCTTAAAAGTGTTGCAAAGTACAGTAAGCCGCGTGCATCTAATCTTCGATCGCCCATCACCGTGCTCTCTATTGACAATGATCCTGACTATGAGATTCAGATTCATCTTCTGGAGCTAATCTCTAGGGACGTACAATTCGAAGGAAGACCAGATGATAATTCCTGCACACACATAACCAACTTTCTGGCTGTCTGCGACACCTCCAAGTCTGGTAATCTCAACAAGAATGTGCTATATCTCCGAGCTTTTCCATTTTATCTCAAAGGTGCAGCTAAGCAGTGGCTCAACAGTAAACCGCCAGGTCACTACACTAGCCGGGAAACATTGGCTCAAGACTTTGTTGAGGAATACTTCCCTCCCGCAAGGACAACTGTTTATAAAGACCACATCTCCAGGTTCACTCAGAGAGAGAACGCAAGCCTGTATGACACTTGGAATGAATTCCAATCTCTTCTATTCGATTGTCCTCACCATGGGTATGAACAAAGGCAGCTAGCTGAATTCTTTACTCGTGGTATGCGTGAAGAATCTGCTAACTGGGTCAACTCCCTAGCTGGCGGCGATTGCACCGCCCTTACTCCTCAGGATGCTATGCTGCATTTTGCGAGTTGTGCTTCAAAATCTAGAAACTGGGAGAGGCAAATAGAAGGAACCAAGAGTCAGAGCCAGAGTGAGATAAGCGTTGCAGAGCAGATCAAGGCAGAAGTGCAGAAACATCTACAAGTAGCTGGCATTCCCCTCGATCCTCAGTCAGCTACCACCTTCTCGGTTGACTGTGGATGGTGTGGATCATGTGCTCATAACGGTGGAAGTTGTCTCAATTTCGGTACAACAGAAGTCTGGTCTACTGAGGAGATAAACTTCATTGATCAAGGTTTCGCCAACAACCAGAAAGGTTACGCCGGTTATAGAAACTACGTGCCACGGAAGCAGAGCAACCGGTTAGTAGATCCTTATTATAGACCTCCGAGATTCATTGGAGGACAACATCAGTTTCAGGCGAAGCCGTACTACAATAGAGAAATAGACTATGAGAAGAAGTTTGATCAGATCATGAGCCGACTTGACGACCATGACATTCAGTTAAAAGCTCAAGCCGCACTTAATCAAGGAACAAGGGCTCAAACCCAGAGGATAGAGGATGCAGTACTCAATATGGCGAAACTTTTTACTAGCAGCCCTCTCCTTAATCCAGAAGCATTTCAAGCAGATTCTGATACAATGAGCGAACACGCTCAAGCTATTACCACTAGGAGCGGCAAGCAAACAACTGATCCAAAGGCTCCAGAACCTGACGTTATACTAGATACTAATGCTGCCCTGGATATGCCAGAGATAGAAGATATCACAAAAGAGGAAGAAGAAGCACCTGCTCCTCCTCATCCGTCGCCCAAGACAGCTCCTGAGTCTGTCTTGGCGCCATATGTACCTAGGATTCCTTTTCCAAAAGCTGCAAGGAGTAAAGCCAAAGATCATGACACCCAGTATAAGAAATGGTACAACGTTCTTAAGACTGAAGAGATTAAGATACCAGTTACAGACGCTGTGGAGATTATACCACCACTTGGGAAGTTCTTTAAAGACCTAGTAAAGAAGGTGAAGAGCGGAGAGGTATACTCTGTTACGCTCTCCAATGAATGCGCCTCTATTCTCGGTGCGCCATCTCCCATGCGACTGCCACCACCACCCCCAGCTAAGTGTTCTGATCCAGGTTCTTTTACATTACCGTGCATTATTAATGGCATTCAAATTGATCGCAGTCTAGTTGATTCTGGTGCTTCTATTAATGTTATGCCTATTTATCTATACAAAAAACTGAACCTAGGAAAATTAAAACCAATAACCCTGCGTCTCGTATTAGCCGATAGGTCTGTCAAACTACCTAGAGGTATAATAGAAGATGTAACTGTTTGCTGTGGTCCGTTTACTATAATTGCAGATTTTGTTGTTCTAGATACTCGTGAGTTAGACGGAACGCTCATCCTAGGTCGACCTTTCTTAGCAACTGCTGGTGTGAATATAAACTGCAAACAAGGCCTATTAACATTGAGTGTAGGTCAAGAGAGTGTTGCATTCTGCATTAAAGATAGCATGAGATATTCTGCTGCTCAAGATGATAAATGTTATGCTATTGATCCCCTAGAGTTGGCCTCGGCCGACTCCTTTACTAATGCTTTATCTAGTGATCCGCTAGAGTTGTGTTTGATTTCAGGGATTGATAACGCGTTAGAAGATCCAAAGCAGCGCCAATGGCAAGATGCGTTGGACGAGCAGAAGGTGACATTCACACCCCTACATGCGCCTCCACACATCGAACCAGCTTCAAGTCGGATTACTACCTCATACGAGAATCCGCCAGAACTTACTCTGAAAGAGCTGCCTGACCACCTAGAATACGCATTTTTGGGAAAGGACCGCCAGTTACCAGTCATCATCAACTCCAATCTAACTCCTGATCAGAAAGAGCAACTGATCGGGCTACTCAAGAAGCATGTCCGAGCTATTGCTTGGCAGTTAGCAGACATCAGAGGCATCTCTGAAACCTTCTGCAAACACCGGATAGTCGTTGATGAAGAATTCAAACCAGTCAGACAACCGCAATGCCGGCTTAACCCTCAGATGCAGGAAGTTGTAAAGAAAGAAGTACTCAAGCTTCTAGATGCCGGTATCATCTATCCTATCCCCGACAGTCCTTGGGTGAGTCCGACTCAAGTCGTTCTGAAGAAAGGAGGAATCACCGTCATCCCTATCCAAAGGGTGAGCTCATGCCTACCCGAACAGTCACCGGATGGAGAGTCTGTATCGATTATCGGCGATTAAATGATGCCACCAGGAAGGACCACTTTCCGCTGCCGTTCAGTGATCAGATGCTTGAACGATTGGCTGGGCATGAATACTACTGTTTCTTAGACGAGATGTCTGGTTACTTCCAGATCCCCATCGAGCTTGCTGATCAAGAGAAGACGACTTTCACATGCCCGTTCGGTACGTTTGCTTATCGTCGTATTCCTTTTGGTTTATGTAACGCACCTGCTACCTTTCAGAGATGCATGCTTGCAATATTTGGAGATCTGGTAGAGAATGTGGTGGAGGTGTTCATGGACGACTTCTCCGTCTATGGAGATTCGTTTTCCAAATGTCTGGCTAATCTGGACAAGGTGCTAGCTCGTTGTGAAGAAACCAACCTAGCTCTTAGTTGGGAGAAGTGTCACTTCATGGTTACCGAAGGTATTGTTCTAGGCCCAGGATCTCTAAGACTGGTATAGAAGTCGATCGTGCTAAGCTTCAAACCATTGCTAGTCTACCACCACCAACCTCAGTTAAAACAGTTCAAAGTTTTCTCGGTCACGCTGGATTCTACCGAAGATTCATCAGAGACTTCTCCAAGATCACCCTTCCAATGACGAAGCTCCTCGAGAAAGATGCTCCTTTCGTCTTTGACAAAGCCTGTCTTGATGCCTTTGAGACTCTGAAGACTCAACTCACTACCGCACCAATCTTCAAGCACCAGATTGGAATCTCCCATTCGAGATCATGTGCGATGCTAGTGATTTCGCCGTTGGCGCGGTTCTTGGTCAGAGAAAGGAGAAGAGATTCCATCCTATCTATTTTGCGAGCAAGACACTCATTGATGCTCAGAGAAACTATACTACCACAGAGAAAGAGCTCTTGGCTATCGTTTTCTCCTTTGATAAGTTTAGACAGTATCTGGTTCTTTCACATACCATTGTCTACACAGATCATGCTGCTTTGCGTCATCTATTAGCCAAGCAGGATTCAAAGCCACGTATCATCCGATGGATCCTCCTTCTTCAAGAGTTCGACATAGAAATTAAAGACAAGAGGGAGCAGAGAATTTAGCAGCATATCATCTTTCTCGCCTCGAGGAATCACAAACAGGTAAGTCTACTACCACTATCAATGATTCTTTCCCTGACGAGTTTTTGCGTGTGGAAACGTTTGAACAGGTTAACAGCATAGCTATTGAACCCTGGGCAATTCCTCACGCTCAAGATCTGAGTAAGGCTACCGACTCGGAAGAACCATGGTATGCAACCCTGGCTAACTACCTCTCTCAGGGCATTGTACCTCCTGAGCTGGATTACAATGCACGCAAGAAGCTCTTTAAAGAAGCCAAGTCATACTTTTGGGATGAGCCGTTCTTATACCGCATCAGCCTTGACGGAATGATCCGGAGATGTGTCTATTACATTGAAGCAGCTAACATCATTCGTAAATGCCATGAAGGACAGTTTGGAGGACACTTCGGAGGTAACCGCACTGCGAGGAAGGTACTCAAAACAGGTTTCTACTGGCCCTCAATCTTTAGTGATTGCGATGTTTTTGCTAGACGTTGTGATGCGTGCCAGCGATCAGGTAACATCTCTAACCGTAATGAGATGCCCCAAATTGTTTCTTTAACTGTTGAAATTTTTGATGTCTGGGGAATTGATTTTATGGGTCTGTTCACACCCTCCAACGGAAACAAGTATATTCTTGTCGCCGTCGATTATGTTTCTAAGTGGGCTGAAGCTGAAGCTTTACCCACTAATGATTCTAGAGTGGTGGGTCGGTTCCTTACCCGTCTTTTCACGCGTTTTGGTTCGCCGCGCTTCATCATAAGTGATAGGGGGACCCACTTCCATGGACAATTCGACCGGGTGTGCAAACGTTTCGGCGTCACCCACCGTATGTCCAATGCTTACCATCCTCAAGCGAATGGCCAAGCGGAAGTGACAAACCGTGAGCTCAAGCGGATTCTTGATAGGACAGTTGGCTGTTCTCGCAAAGACTGGTCATCTAAGCTCAATGATGCCCTATGGGCATATCGAACTACCTACAAGACTCCCATCGGTACCTCACCGTATCAACTGGTTTATGGCAAGGCATGCCATTTACCAGTTGAGCTTGAGCACAAGGCATTCTGGGCTAATAAAGAGTTAAACATGAGCCATGCAGTAGCAGGTAACAACCGCCACAACCAACTCGCGGAGCTTGAGGAGCACCGACTCCACGCGTATGAAAGCACGAGGTTATATAAAGAGCGCACGAAGAAAATTCATGACTCTCAATTGAAGACGATCAAGCAGTTCTATCCCGGAGAGCAAGTGCTCTTATATAACTCTCGCTTGAAACTGTTCCCGGGTAAATTGAAATCCCGGTGGTCTGGCCCTTATACCGTGGTCCGCCAAACACCCTTAGGCAGCGTCTACATTAAATTGCATGATCAAGAGCCGTTCGCGGTCAATGGGCATAGGCTTAAGCAGTATCTGCAGGGATTAGCTGTCTCTTCCATCGATGTGCACTACACGAATCTAGGTATCGTCTGGCTCACGGACGTTAAACAAGAGCGCTTCGTGGGAGGCAACCCACGGCTGGAGTCAGTTATTTTCATTTTGAGTCGTTTTGTTTTTAAAATCATGTTCTTAAAAAAAAAAAAACTCAGCCGCCAGTTTTAAATGAATTTTCGGCGAAAATATGTCCAAATTTTCGCCGAAACCATGTGTTCGAAGCCGCCTGATCCTCCTGTCCATACTTTTCGGACTGAAAACCACAAGCCCTTCGCCGAAACAATTTCCTCCATTTTCACTACAATTTTCGCCAAAAGTTCCCATTCATCTTCGCCGAAAATCCTGGTTCAAATTCTCCTGCCTATCTTGCCTAATATTTTCGCCGAAACCAAGCCATAATTTTTGCCGAAAATCCTGTGCTTCCCGTTCGACTATTTAAGCGGCCCCACCCCTCTTATTTTCGATCCAGCAACCGAAAATTTGAAACACGCTCGGCTCCCCTCCCTGCTTTGCAACATCGCCGCCTTGTCCATAGAATCAGCCACTCGCCGCCGCCGATTGCCTCGCCACCGCCGCCACCTCATCCCCCAGCAGTAGCCATCCTTCCACCTTGCCCAGCCCCTGGTTCGAAACCCTAGAACCAGTGTTTTTCAGCTTTGGTTCCGGCCGACCTAGTTTTCAAGTTTTTCATCGTTTTCGTGGACTTCCAATCATTTTCTCGAATCATGTCTTCTCGGTTAGTTGTTCAGCCTTTGATTGTGCATCTTTTGGCTTTTTGACTTGCGGGTTTCGGCATGGTTGATTATGGTTGACTTTTTGGTTTTCCCTCATTCTTCTTGATTGCTTTATCGGTATCAATTGGCTCGGTTCTGGTTTTGTTTGTGGCCTTTTCAGAATCTTGATTTGTTGTCTGTGAGATCGTGTTAATGAATCATTCCATCCCTCATGCTTGCTGAATGAATTGACTGTTCTTTATTACTTTATCTCGATTCAATGATCTCTCGGCTCCTTTGGTTACCCCACCTTGTCAGTTTAAGTGTGGGGTAAGTTTCTTGTCATCTGATGCTGGTCATCTCTGAGTTGTGTTTTACAGGGCTCCCAAGCGTTTTAAGACTACCAGTGCAGATAGAGTACAGCGCTCCTCATCCTGCCAGAGCAAGACAACACCTTCACGATGACCCGCACCGGCTGCACAGAAATCGACGGTTGTGGCCATCATTCCCGAGGATGCACCTAACCCTACCCCTGCGACTCCCATCTCCTCTATTCCTACACCTGCCAATGGGGCTGTACATCCTTTCATCGCCGCCCTGGAGCCGCACCAGCTCGAGGTCTTTCAGAAGCTCAAAGACATCCCTCCGGCTAAGGTGGCAGTTCTTTCTCTTGACAGTCTCAAAGCGCACAATCCGGCTTGGCACTCGACAATTGACACCGCTCTTCATAAAGCCGGATTGCGAGTGCTGACAACTCACGGCTCCCCCTACCCGCTTGTCGCCCTCCAAGAGTTCTGGAGTTCATTCCGGCGTCTCACCCCGAAGCCCTTTCGTGAGCAGAAATTCGTTTCCTTTCGCCTCGGTGGTGTTCTTCATGAGAAGTCCCTTCGCGAGTTCGGCCGCTTGCTGGATCCGCACGTCAACTTCGATACCACACAGCTGGCTTCGAGGACACATACTCCATCACAAGTGCTCCTTACCCGGATGTGTGGACATGGGCCTGCTGCGAGGATGAGAGCTCACCTATCGTCCACCCCACGGTCGGTGACATCTTTCACCCTGTTCTTAAATTCTTGCATTATGTTTGGGTGCAATCTCTGTGTTTTTGCAGTAAGACGAGCCGCCACCACGTTTCTTTGGAGGAGCTCGTATTATTCCGTGCTTTAGAGGAGGATGCCAACCAGAACCCCGGCTGGTGGCTTGCACGATTCTTTCATAAGCGCACTACCGCCAAGAAGCTTCCTACTGAGCTTCCAGGAGGCCCTTTCATTTCAATTCTGATCGACAACCTCCAGCTCAGTGACAAATGGGGCCCCGATACTTCTCGAATTCCGATTGAGCATATAGGCGCTGAACTTGCCATAGCACGGCACATCGACCTTTCAGAGACTATTGAGAACTGCACATCACTTCCTCACCGCACGCACCATTCTGTTGACCGCCCGCCGTCACGAGCGCAAATCACCGCGGAGATGAATGAAAGGCTGGCGCGTATTGAGAAGTGGCAGTTAGAACTACTCGGCTGGTTCGTTGCCATGGCAGAAGGACCGAGTAGCACATGAAGAGACTCAGAACGAGCGTTGGTCCACTCTACAACAATTCATGGCCGACCAGTCAGCCAGACACAAGGACGAGCTCGCATGGCGACAGCAGATGGAGCAGCGGTTCGCCATCTCTTCCAACCCCACTGCACCACCACCTTCTCCTGCGGAACAGTGATCAGGTTGTTTTATCTTTTTCCTTTCTTTTCTTTCTTCTTTTCGGGTCTCGACCCAATTTTATTCCGTGTGGACCCGGGACACTTGTCCCGGTGTCCTTTTGATCTTTTCGTTGTTTATGTTTTGCAGGATTTTGAGTAGCTCTGCTCCGCTCCGGACTCTCCGTGTTCATCCACTACACCGACCATCTCCTTCCAGGTTCTTCGTATATCTCTACTCTAGTTAGTCCTGTGAGGACACAGAACAGTTTAAGTGTGGGGTAGGGTGTTAGATAACTATGCATGATCTTGATTGCCCTTGATTGTGTTTTGTGTGCCTCGTGATTCCATTTCAGTCTCTCTAGCATTAGAATGGCTTAGTTCTTGATTTTTGATGTTAAGTTGTTGTTCAACCTTTCATAATGATGCTTAGACTGCTTAACCTAAAACTTGAAAACCAACTTGTATGCTTTGATGCTAAATTGCCTGGTCAGAACAGAATTTTTAAAATCACACTTGTAGTTTGTAGCCTTGATTGCATGAAAATGACCGAATCCGACTAGCAAACCAACTGTGAGCTTTTGATCCATTGCACGTAACTTGCAATTTAAATTCTTTCTGAGTGTTTTTCTGTTTGCTTGAATGAGTTAGAATTTGCATGAGACCTACTCGAGACCACACGATGACACGAGTTCTAGAAGGATAGGGGCACCTAGATTCAGCTACTAAGCCAGATAGCCAACCTTAACGATAAAATCCACTAGGTTGAAACCCTTGAGCTTGGCCTGTTCTTTTGGTTTGATAATACATTACAGCCATTTCCCATTTCTTTCATTCCCCGTTGATCCCCTGTAGTTGTAGTTCTAGATTGACCTACCGGAAGTCGGTTTGTGGTCACCTGCCTATAGCCATTAAGCAGGTGGTCTTAGCTATTATGTCCAGACGTGTAAACCCCTCTAGCAACCAAAAGAAAATCGGCACAAAAGAAAAATTTTACAAAAAGAAAAAGAAAAAAAATTTCAAAAAATGAAGAAGAAGAAAAAACTGAAAAAGTTTAAAGTCTTATTCAAATAAAACGTTCTTCTCCCTACAAATGGAAGAACGAAGTAAAGAAAAAATTGTGCAAAGAAAAAAAAATAATAATAATAAGTGCTAGGTTGCTTGAGGGTATCATAGGACGAGCGTTCATCATTCCACCCGTGTTTGGTTAGACGGTAGGAAGCCATAGATTAGATTCGAGGGAAGTTAGTCGAAAGCTACACCGCACCAAGCCATCATCATTCATTCCCATCATCCATCTCATTATAAACCCGAGTAGTGTAGAATTCATTACGGTCCTAGCAGGGAAGTCCTTCTTGACTAGATACTCGTGTTGTCACAGTGGTGGAGATGTGGTCGAAATGCAAACCTATGACAGAATCCGGTAACAGAAAATGGTCGAGAGCAGAAACACGTCCTTAAACACAGAGAGTGAGAGTTTCCATTGTACTATATATATCCTATGTGAGGAGTCTGGTCGGTCAGGTCAAATTCGTGCATGATTGATTGCTAATTACTTGTCGTGTGCAGTTTATTAGTGAGACCAGGTAGTTTGGCTGATCTGTATGCATGTTAGGTCTCTTGTTCTAGGATCAAACTGTCTAATAATTCATTGCTGATTGACTGAGCTCCAATTTAACTGATCTTATCATTTATGAACATGAGCACGTCTATTCAGTTTGCTTGAGGACAAGCAAAAGCTTAAGTGTGGGGTATTTGATGACACTCGATTTTACGTGATTATCAGCCTCATTTAAGCGACATTTCTTTGCTTAAGACTTGGCTTTTAGGGTAGAATAACGAATATTCAATCGATTGCCCTATCTCGTGCCATTTGTGTTACCTTGGCCCGTTTCGGGTCTATTTGATGGTTTTCTAGTGTTTTTATGTTAGCACAAGTTTTTGCCATCAAATAAGTAGCCAAGGACGTGTCTGAAGCATTGGAACCTCGAGGAGCGCACCAGAATCGGTCAAAGGAGCCAATTAAGTTCAAACCAATTCCTGCCCGGTTTATACATATATTTTCGGCGAAACTACCCTTTGGTTTTCGCCGAAAATGGAAGAAGAAACCACTGGCCGATTTAGAGGAAGTTTTCGGTGAAGATACCCTTGAGAGTTCGCCGAAAACAAAAGAAAGAATTCACTGTCCCGAGTATGAAGAAGTTTTCGCCGAAATTCCTTTACTATTTTCGACGAAAATCCCAGTTGAAATCAGAAAAATATCGGGCTGATATAAATAGAGAACTCGGTGGGTAATAAAGGAGAGCATCACAAAAATCACTTTTCTTTGACAACTGAACACACGCGTATGAACGACAAGAGAGAGAGAGAGACAGGGCGAGAAAATAGAGTTCGAGGAGCAGGAACGGATCGTGACGCCATCCATCCATCTCGGAGAGCCAGGGTTAGGAGTTGAAGATTCAGCAGATTGAAGCTGCCAGGAAACATCGAAACTAGGTTTTACAGTTCTTCTCTATCTGCCTACCTGAGATGTATTCTTTGTCTGTTTTTGATTCTTCTGGATTGAATATGAGTAGCTGAACTTGTGTAGCTTAGACTAGATGATCCCTAAGTGACCCAGGGCTTAAAGCGGTCACGGATCGGCGGTGATTAGATTCGAAATTCATTCAGTTTCATCTTTCATGTTTGATTTGTTCTTCGTTTTCTGTGTTTCTTGTCTGGTTTGGCCACCTAGATTAGATTCTTGTTAAGCTAAGGATAGAAGCGAACGCTCGCCTTACTTTGAAACACCAAATCGAACAGTCGACCTTATAATTGGAGTGTGCCTTTCGTAGGAACCGATTAGGGTTGATCCATTGCTAGAGTAACTCATTAATCACTAGAATTTGAACCAATTAAGTTAAGTCGTTGCGAGAGGCGACCGTACCCGGGCGGCTGATTAATCGTGGTAGCTAGATCGGATAGAGCGAACGTTCGCCAGTCTTAAACCTAAGGGTCAGGAGTTATGATGGTGTCTGTGAACTGAATGAAATAGAATCGAAAGTCGCTGGTCTGTTGACTACTGTTGCTCTGGTGATCAAAGGGGGGTTCGAAGTCTAAGCCTGTCTGTCATCATTCTAGTCAATCAATCAATCTTAAATTTGTCTTTGCTTAAATTCCATTTCATTTTATTCTTCGCGTTCTAGTATAGAAGTCGTGGAACTCACACCACGCTCAACGTGTGCAACCTTGAATTAAAAACTGTCACCACCTTTGAGTAAGGAAATAGAGGAAACCCCTGGAATACGATCTACCCTAGCTCTTGAGCTTGGTAGTTATTTGATTGAACCTGCTCAGCACAACGACGGTTCATCACACATCCCTCCGGAACTTAAAGATAGCCCGGTTTGTAGGTGGGCTACACCCCGAGATCATGCATCAAGTCAACATCCTTAACTATTTTGACTATGAAGATCTCAAGGCCCTAGCTAACCGTGTGGAGAGAGAGATGAGGAAGGGCTACACGAGAAGATCAAGCCAAGCCCCATGGAAGCCCGAACAGCCCCGAGGCTCAAGCTCACGGCCAAACCCTAACCCTAGGGGTTCGGCACCACCGGTAACATCTACACAACCTACTTCTAAGATTCAGAATTCTAACCCACGTCTTAGTGGAATTGTATGTTTTAAGTGTCAAGGTAGAGGACACATCTCAAGGGACTGCCCTAACCAACGGACGATAGTAGTAAGAGAAGGAGAAATCGAGACGGATGATGAAGAAGAAGAGAAGAAGTGAAGTGACTCCGGGCAGCCGACCGGCTGCCAATAGCTACTCCTACACCCCGCCGGGATCACCCACGAGGGCAAAGGCCTTAGTGCCTTATAAGAAGCGCTCAGAACCTTGCCAGCACCTCAAGATAAACCCTCAGAGGTTTACCAAGCCCCAGCAGGTGGTGAGGTTCAAGCACAGCCCTCCCCGACGGGCTCAGCAAGCATGGATGAGCGTCCGGACCCATCCGGCCCTAACTTGGGCCCAGGCGCTCATGGCAGCCAAGGAACAAAGCTCACCCGGCCCCTTGAGCAATAAGTCTAGGACCCAGGAGGTGCTATACAACCCTGGGATCCTCTAGATGCCTTCCTGGAGGAACGCCGATTGAAGAAGACCCAGCCCCGACCTGAAGGAGCTCCAGTCGGCCCTACCCCGAGCACTCCTTCGGCCTTAGCACCAAGGCTAGGGTTCCAAGAGCTCAAGGACCGAATGCTGACCTTAGGGGAACCTTTAAAGACCTTCCCAGACAACTGGGATAAACAGGGAAGGCCCGGCCTGCGCTTATCCGGAGAAGGCCCGAAGAGGGACTGCACCAAGGCACCAGCCCCGGCCTCAGAAGGCCCCAACCGGGCCCCCGCACCAAGCCAGCAGGAAACTCAGCCCTGGGGAGGTTTAGCACCCGCCCTAAACTCCATACAAGGCCTAGAGCCAAGCCTAGGAGCTGCCAGCCTAGGAACCACGAGGGAAATGGAGGAAATGAGGAAATGGGAAGACGGCCGAACGGACAGGCCGAGCAAGAACCCCGGAGGCCGACCGGCATCAGCATCAGACCCGCCGGAGCCCAACTCAAGAAGCCCCAGTCAACACTCAGGTCGAGCAGCCGCCGCCGCCGCCAATTCCAAGCCCAATAACAAAGGCGGCGCCGGCTTTCCTAATCTGGCCCGCGCGTGAGCGGTACACCCGACCGGACCCGCCGGATCCGCCGAATTAGGGTTTTAGCCGGCTTTTGTATTATTTTAGTCTTTTTAGTATTTTATTCGGATGTGACCTTTTAGTTTCAATTCTTTAGGAGCAAGTAAGTTCTTTCATTCTATTTAGGACTCTCGGTTATTATTTTATTATTTTAGAGTTATTTTCCGAGTAGGAAACGTGAGCCTGTTCACGATTTCCTCACTTATAAATAGAGGCATCGGCCTCATTGTAACAACGAACCTTTTTCAGAATAAATCAATCAAAGACAGAACTTTGTTCTTTCAATTCTTAGTTTTATGCTGCGTGCATAGCTTAGAGTCGGTATTATCAACAGAAGTATTCCCCTTCTGTCGTGGAGCCATTCCTGGACACTTAGGGTTCTCGGTCAATCGCGGCCGATGGGTCCAAGTACTTTCCCGCCCCCGGTGCCAACAGTGATCGAGCGAAGGTTCAAGACTAGCGGTGGTTAGGGTCGTCTGCCCACGGTTGCGGCGGTTCACACCAGTTTTGGTATCAAAGCTACGGTTCAACTCGAGGAACCAAGATCTATCCCAGTCTTCAGGTTTGAAACCCTGGATTCATATCCCTTACTTTTCAGTCTTAGAAAATCCTAGAAAAACCCTATCTATCTTTGTTTTCGTGTTAGTAGAAAAGCAGTTTAGAAAATCCATCTATTTTTCATTCTTGTTCGAAGCATTGTAAGAAAAAGAAAAGAAAACAAAAAGAAAGGCAATCTACCCTAGGGTTTCTCGTTCATTATAGGTTGATCTTAAGACGAGGGGTAGATCGATATATTTTGCTTCCCTGTTCTATCAACTAACATGGCAGACGAAAGACTCAACCACGTGAAGGCCAACGTTCTCAACATCACTCAAGTTCTGAACACGTTACAAGAATCTATGGCCCGGATGGAACGGATAGTCGCGGAGCAAGGATTTGGGAGGGACAGACCTCGCGGCGACCGAGAACGGGAGGACAGAAGACCGCCTCAAGATGTTGACGACGATGTGAGCAGTCTTAAGCTCACTGTGCCTAAGTTCAATGGAAAGGCCAACGCCGACAACTACCTGGATTGGGAAAGAAGCATGGAGGACTTCTTGGACTGCCACAACTACTCCGAAAAGAAAAAGATCAAGGTGGCGACCATAGAGTTCACCGACTACGCCGCTTTGTGGTGGAGTCAATACCGGCGGCAAATCCTGAGGGAAGAAGAAGAACCCATTGGAACGTGGAGAGAATTAAAGAGAATCATGAGGAAGAAGTTTGTACCGGCTGCCTATACAAGAGACTTGCATATCAAGCTACAAACCCTAAGACAAGGCAGTATGTCCGTGGAGGACTATCACAAGGAAATCGAGATGCTCGTAACACGGCTTGACCTTAAAGAAGATGAGGAGGCTAGAATAGCTCATTTTACCAACGGCCTACAAAGAGATATCATGCATCAAGTCAACATCCTCCATTATGTTGACTATGAAGACTTAGTAGCATTGGCAATCCGAGTAGAAAGAGAGATCAAGAACGGCTTTGGCAAGAGGACCGCGCCACCCGCCACTAGCACGTGGAAGGGAGCTGCCAGTACCAGCCAGCCCCATGGAAGGCCGGCCCTAACCGGGCCCAAGGCGGCAAGCCAAACCCTAGCACCGCCACCAACCGGGTAACCCCGAGCACTGCCCCTACTGTACCAAATACTAACCCTAGGCCTAGCGGCATTGTTTGTTTTAAATGTCAGGGCCGAGGACATGTAGCTAGAGATTGCCCCAATCAAAGGGTAATGGTGCTCAAAGAGGGAAAAGTCGTCACCGATGACGAAGAAGAAGAAACGAAGGAAGAAAAGGAAGAAGACTCCGATAGTGGAGAAGAAGTGGAGGTGCAAGGCTTGGAAAAGTTCACGGGGATGTTCATGAAAGACCTAACCCTAGGTTCCAAGGCATGGCGAGACGCCTTGGCCGAGCCATACATCCCTGGCATCGGCTCGAGCCTAGAACAGTGCCCGGCCAGCATCGGGTCAACCCTGAGCCAGTACCCGGCGCCCTACGGAGCAGCGCCCAAGCACCCACTAGCCAGCCCCCTAATGGTGCAGGAGCAGCACCCGGACACACCGAGGCCCCCGAGGGACACACAGGCCATCAGGGACATGCACACCGAGGAGGTGTCACACCGACTCTTGCGGCTGGTACCCATCCGACTCCGCCTACCTCCAAAACCGGCGGCGGTCGAGAAAAGCCCTAGCAAGTAGGAAGGGCTCCACTGGGACGACCTGTACTCTCCCATGTCTTCTACAAGCCTCAACATCCGAGTCAACAGTCCCCTGACTGATGACAACATGAGCACCGACAGTGTTAGCTCAGAAGACCCGGAGGCTTGGTCAGACTCGGACTCCAACGAGTACCCGAGCCCCCGAAGCATGAAGGAAGACAGCCCCAACACCGCCCCACGAGCAGTCGACGTGAAGGAACCCCTACCTGGCACGCACATGAAGGATTGGGATTCGAGGACGAATCCCTTACAAGAAGAGGGGAATGAAGTGACTCCGGGCAGCCGACCGGCTGCCAATAGCTACTCCTACACCCCGCCGGGATCACCCACGAGGGCAAAGGCCTTAGTGCCTTATAAGAAGCGCTCAGAACCTCGCCAGCACCTCAGGATAAACCCTCAGAGGTTTACCAAGCCCCAGCAGGTGGTGAGGTTCAAGCACAGCCCTCCCCGAAGGGCTCAGCAAGCACGGATGAGCGTCCGGACCCATCCGGCCCTAACTTGGGCCCCGGCGCTCATGGCAGCCAAGGAACAAAGCTCACCCGGCCCCTTGAGCAATAAGTCTAAGGACCCAGGAGGTGCTATACAACCCTGGGATCCTCTAGATGCCTTCCTGGAGGAACGCCGATTGAAGAAGACCCAGCCCCGACCTGAAGGAGCTCCAGTTGGCCCTACCCCGAGCACTCCTTCGGCCTTAGCACCAAGGCTAGGGTTCCAAGAGCTCAAGGACCGGATGCTGACCTTAGGGGAACCTTTAAAGACCTTCCTAGACAACTGGGATAAACAGGGAAGGCCCGGCCTGCGCTTATCAGGAGAAGGCCCGAAGAGGGACTGCACCCAGGCACCAGCCCCGGCCTCAGAAGGCCCCAACCGGGCCCCAGCACCAAGTCAGCAGGAAACTCAGCCCTGGGGAGGTTTAGCACCCGCCCTCAACTCCATACAAGGCCTAGAGCCAAGCCTAGGAGCTGCCAGCCTAGAAACCACGAGGGAAATGGAGGAAATGAGGAAATGGGAAGACGGCCGAACGGACAGGCCGAGCAAGAACCCCGGAGGCCGACCGGCATCAACATCAGACCCGCCGGAGCCCAACTCAAGAAGCCCCGGTCATCACCCAGCCCGAGCAGCCGCCGCCGCCGCCAATTCCAAGCCCGATAACAAAGGCGGCGCCGGCTTTCCTAATCTGGCCCGCGCGTGAGCGGTACACCCGACCGGACCCGCCGGATCCGCCGAATTAGGGTTTTAGCCGGCTTTTGTATTATTTTAGTCTTTTTAGTATTTTATTCTGATTTGGCCTTTTAGTTTCGATTCTTTAGGAGCAAGTATGTCCTTTTATTCTATTTAGAACTCTCGATTATTATTTTATTATTCTAGAGTTATTTTCCGAGTAGGAAACGTGAGCCTGTTCACGATTTCCTCACCTATAAATAGAGGCCTCGGCCTCATTGTAACAACGAACCTTTTTCAGAATAAATCAATCAAAGACATAACTTTGTTCTTTCAATTCTTAGTTTTATGCTGCGTGCATAGCTTAGAGTCGGTATTATCAACAGAAGTATTCCCCTTCTGTCGTGGAGCCATTCCTGGACACTTAGGGTTCTCGGTCAATCGCGGCCGACGGGTCCAAGTACTTTCCCGCCCCCGGTGCCAACAGTGATCGAGCGAAGGTTCAAGACTAGCGGTGGTTAGGGTCGTCTGCCCACGGTTGCGGTGGTTCACACCAAGAATGAAGGAGAAGAAGAGTCTGATGAAGGAGAAGAAGTTAAGCCCGAAGGGTTTGAGAAGTTTGCAGGGTTCACCTCTAAAACCCTAGCACCCGGCACCCCGGCCCCAACCCCGACACCAGCCCCGACCCCAACCCTATCCGCCCAGCCCTGGCACCAGTACCAGCCCCGACGCTGCCCAACCAGGCCCCAGCACCGCAGCGCTCCGCCCCAGCCCCCGCGCTGCCCAACCAGGCTCCAGCGCCCCAGCGCTCGGCCCCAGCCCCGGAGCTGCCCAACCAGCGCTCGGCCCCAGCCCCGGCGCTGTCCATCCAGGCCCCAGCACCCTAGTGCTCGGCCCCATCGCTCTACCCCAGCCCCGGCGCTGCGGACCAGACCCCGACGCCCCAGCACTCGGCCCTGATCCCGGCTGGCACTGCCTGACCAGCCCCGGCGCCCCAGCGCCCGGCCACAACTTGCGCTACCCGACCAGCCTTGGCGCCCTAGCACCAGGCCCCGGCGCCCCAGCGCCAGGCCCCGACTGGCGCCGCTCGACCAGTCCTAGCGCCCCAGCACCCGGCGCTACACTGCTCGACCAGGCCCCTGCCCCCGGCCCCGACCTGTCGCTGCCCAAGGCCCCCCGGCGCATCACAACCAGACATGGCCCCTGACCACGAGTCTGGCGCGTCCCTGCCCGACGCTCAGCCCCGGTCCTACCCGACCCCGGCTGCCCCGACATGATGATGTCCGACGCCTACCTCCTGCCCGCCGCCGCCGGCTCCCCACTGCCCGTCGCCGCCAACTCCCCACTGCCCGCCACCGCTGACTCCCCACTGCCCACCGCCGCCTATCTCCTGCCCGCCGTCACCGGCTCCCAACTGCGCGCCGCCGCCGGCTCCCCACAGCCCGCCGCGGCGTCCCCACTGCCCGACGCTGCCGCCCTACCCGACGTGCCCCGGTTTACCTCCGGCACCTCTGGCACACCCGTGCCCCTACCCGACGCCTCACCGACGGTCCCCTATGCACCCAAGATTCAATGGGAGATCACCTCCCGAAGGATTCTGAGGGCTGCCCCGAGCGAAGAAGATCCGGATGCTGACCCGGATGTGGAAATGAGTGAGGAAATCTCACCTGCTACCTCCCCGAGCCTTAACATTATTGTTGATAGTTTTTCAGGAGAAGGAGCTATGGAGACTGATGGGGAAAGCACTGAAGGACCCGAGCCTTGGTCCATTACTGATTCAAGTGACACTCCCAAGTCTAAAGATGATGCTGAGTCTTCCCCGACCGTGGCCAATAAGACTGCTGAAGATTGGAAAGAATGCTGAGTGTTAGGAAAGAACCCGAGATGGATTTGGGGACAAATCCAAGGCAAGAAGAGGGGGATGATACGATCCAACAATGCTGCCCCGATGCCAATCAGTATTCTTACACGCCACCGGGATCCCCTGGCCTAGGCAGGACCCTAGGTGGTGTGAACCGCTGCAACCGTGGGCAGACGACCCTAACCACCGCAAGTCTTGAACATTCGCTCGATCATCGTTGGCACCGGGGGCGGATTGGTACTAGGACCCGTCGGCTATATAACAGTCGGGAACCCGTAGTGTCCAGGAATGGCTCCACGACAGAAGGGGAATACTTCTGTTGATAATACCAACTCTAAGCTATGCACGCAGCATAAAACTAAGAATTGAAGAACAAAGTTCTATTTGATTGATTGATTGAAAAAGGTTGATTGTCTTTACAATGAGGTCGAAGTCTCTTATTTATATGTGAGGAAGTCGTGAACAGGCTCACGACTCCTACTCGGAAAATAACTCTAGAAATAATAAAATATTAGCCTAAGTCTTATTTAGAATATAATAAGACTTACTTGCTCCTAAAGAATCGAAACTAAAAGGGAAAATCCGAGTCCAACACTTAAAAAGACTTAAATAATACAAAATCGGCTAAAAACCCTAAACCGGCGGATCCGGTCGGGTGTGCTGCTCACGCGCGGGCCGGATTAGGAAAGTCGGTGCCGCCTTTGCTGTCGGGCTTGGAATTGGCGGCGACGTCGGCTGCTCGGGCTTGGCATTGCTCGGGGCTCCTAGTGTTGGGCTCCGGCGGGTCTGATGCTGATGCTGCTTGATGACACTTGATTTGACGTGATTATCAGCCTCATTTAAGCGACATTTCCTTGCTTAAGACATGGTTTTTAGGGTAGAATAGCGAATATTCAATCAATTGCCCTATCTCGTGCCATCTGTGTTACTTTGGCCCGTTTCGGGTCTATTTGATGGTTTTCTAGTGTTTTTATGTAGCACAGGTTTTTGCCGTCAAATAAAGTAGCCAAGGGCGTGTCTAAGGCGTTGGAACCTCGAGGAATTACACCGGAATCGATCAAAGGAGCCAATCAAGTCGAAACAATTCCTGCCCCGATTTACAAAGGAGTTTTCGCCGAAAATACCCTAGCATTTTCGGCGAAAATATCAGCACAAATCGACTGATGCCTACTGAAGGAAGTTTTCGGTCGAAAACCCTAAGTTTTCGACCAAGAACTATTGGACCGAAAATTACAGGAGAAATTAACCGGCGGACCATCCATTTACAAAGGAATTTTCGCCGAAAATTCCTCAATATTTTCGGCAAAAATATCAGGCAAAATCCGGCTGAATTAGGGTTAAGTATAAATACTTAACCGGCAGCCCACATCAGACATACATCATAATTATATCAATTACCACCAAACTTCAGAATTCTCCCAACTTCTGAAGCAAAGAGTTTAGAGTTCGGAGAGCCGGAAAAAGATCGTGACGCCATCCCTTCCATCTCGAAGACTCGGAGCTAGGATTGCAGTTTACCGAAGATAGAAGTCTGCCAGAGTCGTCTTAAATTAGGTTTTTCAGATTCTTTTCTGTTCTTCCTCTGGATGATGAACTCTTTCTTTATCTTTGATTCTTTTATGATAAACATGAGTAGCTAAACTCGTCAGAGCTTAGACTAGATGAACCCTAAGTGACCCAGGGCTTTAAAGCGGTCACGGATCGGCGGTGATTAGATTCAAAGTTCAATCAGTTTCTTTTTCATGTTTGATTTGTTCTTCATTGTACATGTTTCTTGTCTGGATTGATCACCTAGATTAGATTCTGGTTAAGCTAAGGATAGAAGCGAATGCTCGCCTTACTTTAAAACATCAAATCAAACAATTAACCTAATAATTGGAGTGTGCCTTTCGTAGGAACCGGTTAGGGTTAATTCACTTCAAGAGTAACTCACAAATCGTTAGTAATTCCACCAATTAAGTTAAGTCGTTGCGAGAGGCGACCGTACCCGGGTGACTAATTAATCTTGGTAGCTAGAACGGATAGAGCGAACGTTCGCCGGTCTTAAACCTAAGGGTAAGGAGTTATGGTGGTGTCTTAGAATTGATTGAATGAGAATCGAAATCCACTGATCTGTTGATTGCCAATGCTCTGGTGAATGAAGGGGGATTCAAAGTCTAAGTTCGTCTGTCATCTTTGTTTTAACCAACCAATTTGCAATCTGTTTTTAGTTTTAATTTTTAATTTCTCTGCGTTTCTTAGAATTAGAAGTCGTGGAACTCACACCACGCACTAAGTGTTTTAATCTGAGTAATATGCTAGTTCTGAAGTAGCCAATCAATAGAAGGCTCGTGGAATACGATCTACCCAAGCTTTTGTTAGCTTTGTTAGTTTATTTTTTTGAGCGTTCACAACGACGACGTTCATCAAATTGGCGCCGTTGCCAGGGACTTCTTTTGATTGTTCAAAGAAGAACTGGCATTTTATTCCTCTGTTTTCCATCTTTCATCTTTCCACCCACTTCGATTTTACACTGGTTTTGTTTGTTTTTGTTATTTGTAGGTTGTGCATAGGTTTATGCACCACCGCCCTCTCACACGTCTCCAAAAAGCCAAGAACGACAAGGCTAAGAGCGTAGAGAGACCAGGTAGTTCTGCTCCGCCTCGACAATCACAGATTCCAAGGAGAAGCAGAACCAATCCACCTCCATCCGTCAATCCAGTTAAGATCGAGGAACTTAAGGATAGTTCCTCATCTCCATCTTCACCGTCATCTTCATCCGCTTCATACACCGAGTCACTTTCACCTCCTCCATCTCCTACCATGGACAATCGATTACACGCACCACTAGGGCTGGCAGTCAGCCCAGTTCGGTAAAAAACCGGACCGAATTTTCGGTTGACCGGGACCGAAATTCTGTCAAACATGGGACCGGCGACCAAACCGAATTTACTTGGTTTTTTAGCCGACCCGAGCCGGCCGGTTTCGGTCCGGAGCCGAACCATGACCGAGAATCGGTTTAGACGTGATTTGACCGAAACCCACCATGAACCGACCTAGAACCGAGCCGAAACCCTGAACTCTGTTCCCCGCAGCTGCATGTTTGATACATATCCAAGAATCACATACCTCTAGATACGACTCTTAAGTCAGTAAATGGACAACCTTCGACTTCATGCACAAGCTAGAATACAAACAAATCAGTTTCAGGCCGGATTAGAATTGAGCAGAAAGGGTGGAAATAAACCTGGGTGGATTCGAACCACCAACCTCTCCCCATACCCTGGGTCGGGTAAGGGAGCGCTCTGCCGTTTTGAGCTTACAGATCTTTTACATGCAAACATCAGGACATATTAGTCCATCATCCTTTGCAACGTTCATTAGTTCTTGGCAAACTAAAAACCAATGGGAACACTGTATATGAGATATTAACAATTTATAACCAATTCTTGCTTATAGTGTATAACTAAGCTTTCATTGTATTCAAACAAATGTCATAAAAAGAAATGCTAAATATCCCTTTTGGTGAATGGTTGGTTTCAATAGAATTGTGCCAAAGCCGAGTCGACTCAATAAGCACAATATAATACTTTAGACAATACTACCAGATATGGCAGAACAAAATTTGTTTATCAAGAAGAAAATGGTCCACAATTCAAGCTTTTTCTGAAATCAAATAACGGGTCAGCATAATGAGTTAACAGAGTAAACAGCATTGACCAAATACGAAAGCTATTCCAAATTACAACACACATACAGATAAACATTAAAAAGATCACTAGAATGAAAAGAGGATCACAACCACGGGTAGCTTTATACATACAACAGTAATGAATCTCTGCAATTTGTAGAAAACATCACAGCTCTGAGGAAGCAGGCTATGAAAAGAGTTTCTGAGATCCAAAGCACTCTTCCTACTCCAAGAACAAGTGACCTCACAGATAACAACAACCGAGAGAATAAGCTACTACCAACTTGCTAGACTAAGTGCAACTCATAACAAGATACAACAAGGACAAAACTTCCTGCAAACTCGCTTAGAAATTAATTGTTCATGGTACTAACATTTAAGTTTACCTCAATGGAGTACACCAGGTCCAAGGAGCTAATCTAACTACGTAGATGAATCAATTAATGATTATGTCTTCTTCGAATCTGAAATCGAGCCAAAGGCAAAGGATATATTACAGGGCTGTGAAGAGGAATTGAAGCTGGAAGTAGAGGCGGTAGTAAGGATTGAGGGTACCTACCAACTATAGTCCACCGTCGAGAGCTGAGGCGTCGCCGGCGTCGAAGCTTCAGAGAGAGAGAGTGGCGTTTAATTGAAATTAGGTTTCAGAATGTGAGAGAGAGAGAGAGAGTGTGGTGAGTTGTATTAAAATTCAGTTCTGCCTCAGTTTTTTGGTTTATTTTCGGTTTTGACCAAAAACCGGCAAAAACCAAAAATTGGTAAATTGATCAACCGACGACCGGACCGCCTCGGTTAATTTTCGGTTCGGTCACCTCCATTTCGGTCCGGTTTTTGGTTTAAACCGAAAAACCGGCAACCGACTACCAGCCCTACGCACCACCACCAGGCGGCAACCCACCACCACCACCAGGAGATAATCCACCGCCGCCACCACCACCAACTGCACAGAAAAGTCTAGCTGATTACAACAAGCCGAGCGCGATTGGCGTTCGATCATCTGTTGCCGTGCCGCGCATTGAAGGAGATCCTGACTATGAGATCAAGATTCCATTCTTGACTATGATCTCTAGGGATCTACAGTTTGAAGGCAGGCCACTAGACAATCCGTGCACTCATCTTGCAGACTTCCTTGATCTCTGCAGCACTTTCAAGAACGGAAACCTCGACAAAAACACTCTTTGTCTGAGAGCTTTTCCGTTCTCTCTGAAAGGCGCTGCTAAGAGGTGGCTTACTGGCAAACCATCTGGCTACTATACTGACTGGGATACTCTTGCTCAGGACTTCGTCGAAGAATACTTCCCACCTGCAAGAACTACAGCCATCAAGGACAGCATAGCCAGATTCTCCCAGAAAGAAGGAGAAAGCTTATACGACCCTTGGAATCGATTCCAAGAATTTCTCTACAACTGTCCTCATCATAGATTCGAGCAGAGGCAGTTAGCTGAAATCTTTGCTCGTGGACTTCAAGAAGAATCTGCTAAGTGGGTCAATTCCCTAGCTGAAGGGGATTGCACTATGCTTACACCTGAAGCTGCTCTTCTTCACTTCGCCAAGTCAAGGAACTGGGAACGACAATCCGAAGGATCTAGAGGCAAGATTGATCTTGAAGCAGCTATCAAGGCAGAAGTAGAGAAGCATTTGAAGAAGTCTTCCACACCGATCAAATCGCCGACAGCTGCTGTCTACGTTGCCGATTGCGAGTGGTGTGGAGCTTGCGCACCTAATGGAGGCCGATGCCAGAATTTTGGTAAGACAGAAGTCTAGTCCGCCGAAGAAGTCAATTTTGTCCAACAAGGCTTTGTAAACAATCAGAATGGTTATGCTGGCTACCGTAACTTCAGGCAGCAAGGGAACTATCAAGACAGACCTCCCTACAATAATGGCGCCAACCATAACCAGAATCAGAATGCCCGTCAACCTAGTCCAGCTCAGGATCCGAAGTCAAACCATCCGCCGGCAGGTGTCTACCAGCCGCCGCATCAAAATCCGGGTAATTATGGAACTGCTCCTAGCAATCGCCAGAATCAATATCTCAACAATACCTATCCAGGGCAGCAGCATCAAAGAGAAAACAACGTCAGCGACCTCGACAAGAAGCTTAGCCAGATCATTACCAGACTTGATGATCATGACAGTCAATTCAAGGCTCAAGCTCTTCTCAATCAGGAACAGATAGCCTCCGGCCAAAGAATTGAGCAAGCTGTGAACAACATCTCGAGCATGCTAGCCTCTGGTCGACCATTCGGCCAACTTCCGAGCCAAACAGAGCCAAATACGAGAAAGGAGCAAGCCAAGATGGTAACCGTCCAAGATCCTTCAAGCTCATCTTCTAATACTTCTTCTGATTTATGCAGGATGCCTGACACTCCAGCGAAGAAGGAAGCACAGAAAGTGGCGCCTAAGGAGTATGATCCTCCTCTCGCACCGTACGTCGTGAAGCCTCCTTTCCCTAGAGCATTGCTGCCAAATGCGAGGATCGAGACTGGTATCAAGGGAAACAAAGAAGGATATCCTGACATTCATAACAAGAAGCCTACCTCTCCATATCCAGCTAAGTGTTCTGATCCCGGTTCTTTCACGCTACCTTTGGTTATTAATGATATTGAAATAGAGCGTAGTTTAGTGGATCTTAGCGCATCTATTAATGTTATGCCTATGAGCTTATTTGAAAAATTGAACCTAGGAGAACTTGAACCAACTAGTATGCAACTTGTCTTTGCTGATAGATCACTTAAAACTCTGAGAGGAGAAATAAAAGACGTTGTTACTAAATGTGGTCCTTTCACGTTCTTAGCTGACTATGTGATTATAGACACTAGTGAGGATGATTCTACCATTCTTATAGGTCGACCCTTCATGGCTACTACTGGAATGCAAATTAACGTTCCAAGCGGTTCTTTGACTTTAAGGATTGGTAAGACACAATAACGTTTCATCTTAAAGATGGCATGAAATATAAATCTAAGAATGAAGAATCTCATTGCCTATCTGTTGAAACTGTGGAGTTGACTCCGGTCAACTCCGTTACTGATATCTCTTCTAGTGTGCCTAGATCAATTGTTGTTGCAAATGCTGGACAGGTTGCCAAGCAGAAACAAAAATCTGTTCCTCAAAGACCATCAAAGAAGAAGGAACTGCAAGCCTCTTCTAAACCACCAAGCACAAAACCAAGCAGGCCTCGAGGGAAGAACAAGAAGACGAAGACCCAAATGGTATGGAGACCAGTTAATCCACCTTCCACCGAGCCAGCTGCACCACCAATTCGTTCCGAGCTACCGGCGCCGGAACAAGTATGGAAGGAGAAGCCAAAAGCATCTCCTAAGGAAATACTGACGATCACCGATCCTGGTGATATCAAGCCGGAGATTAAAAAGATGAAGCCGAAAGCTCTCATTTCGTCCACCGTCTTCCTTGTGGCAGATGACCCCTTGACGGAGCTCTTTGGCCCGTTCAAGTTCATTGACCACCTTCCCGACGGACGTACCAAGCTATTGCATGCTAACGGGAAGAGATTCACACTCACTGGAGAAGCCCCGAAGCTCTACTTTATGAACTCCGACGCGAGCATTAAGGAGAATTTGGGTTGGGATGTCTACTAATACCATCCAGGTATCGTCCAGCTCAAGGACGACAATAAAAGAGCTCTTCGTGGGAGGCAACCCACGGCTGGAGTCAATTTTTTCATTTGTGTCAAACTTTGTGTTTTAGAGTCGGTTCGGGGGAGCCAAAAGTGTCAGTTTGTTTGATTTCTTAGTTTTCGTTTATAGTCTGTGTGTCATAGTGTCGTTGAGAAGTTGATTGAGGTTGTTCCGATTTTTGTGGATTTAACTGTGATTTTCTGAAGTTTGCTGGGATTGCGAAAATATTTTCAATCGTAGAGTTCAATATTTTTGACGAAAATGCACCCCTATTTTCGGCGAAAGCGCCCTTTGAAATTTCACTGAGTTTTCCAAACGTCCCTGTTTCATATTTTCGGCAAAAATTTCATTTAGTGTTCGGTGAAAAATTCATTTGAAAACCGGCAGTGCTTTTGAACTGATATTTTCGGCGAAAATTTGCACTTATTTTCGCCGAAAATGCTAGGCAAATTTTCAGACCCTTTTCCCTTTAATTCCCGGTCGACACTTCCTCTCTCTCCCCACTTTCTGATTTTCGAAAATTTCAGAACAAAACTTCCCCCTGTTTTCGAAAATCACCGCCGCCACCCATTTTCTTTTCACCGCCGCCGACCAAACCCACCACCGCCACCGTCGCTAACTACCGCCGCTCCCTTCCCCTTCCATTTCCGATCGCTTTGAGCCCTAGAACAGCCGAATCGGAGCTCTACAGCTCTAGTTCACCCAAACCCTAAAACGTGCATTTTTCACCGATTCCTCCCAATCCGTTCATATTTAGCATCCATGGCTTCAAGGTAAGTTGTAGAAATTTTCATTACGAATATTTTGACACATTGGATGCTGAATTTCGTCGGGGTTGACTTTCGGTTGACTTTTCGGTTTGCCTCGTTTTGCGTGCTGACTGATTTCGTGTGAACTAGGTTAGCTGAACTTCTTGGACTATTCTAGCATGCTTAGGGAGTTTCGTGCTTAATTTTCATATCAAATGATCGTGTGTTGCTTTGCATAAAATCAATTCCTTGTGATGTTGACTTTCGAGAAATGTCTGTTTGACTTTGAACTGTTCTTGATTATTTGGCTGCCTTATGTGCTCATTTTCGTTCATATCATTGTGTTTTCCATCTGAGATTATATTTTGCTGTCATTTCCCGCTTTGAGATAGTCTTGCCATGATTAGGGTTCAATATGCTATGATGTTGACTTTTTGAAGGTCGGTTTGACTTATGATCCCTAGTTATGTTATGAACGTTCTAGCTAGACCTGTGCATGTTTAGTGAATTATCTTGGTTACCGGTTTATTTACTTTGCTTACCCCCACTCGGTTTCCCTCATTTCTTTGTGAAATTGAGTTTTCGACTAAGTGTGGGGTGGGTTACTGGTCAATTAATCTGGTTTCATTTCTGGTTTTAGGAACGTATCTTATGAGCGCAGGAGTAAGCAGAGACTCGACACCGGCTCGAGCTCCAGAGCCCCCGCTCCCGTCACACCCGCCGTCCAGGGCCCTCCACCAGCACTCCCTGGCCATGCTGGATACCCCTGACCATCGCTCGTATACCAGACTACTACTTCGAGTGCTACCAGAGGCTCGAGCACGTTCGCAGCGCTACTGTTCGACCACTATCCATGGAGTCCCTCTTCTATCATGATGAGGACTACCACCGGAACGTGCACGATGCCCTGGCGTAGGCCGGTCTCCTAGAGCTGACTACCATCGCCTCCGACTTCCCAGACATCGCTCTACGGGAGTTCTGGGCTACCTTTGACCTAGACGAGCACAAGAGAAGGCAGCGCCAGAAGGTCATCACCTTCTACCTGGGCGGGGTGTACAGGACTCTCACCTACGATGAGTTCGCAGCTCATCTAGGGATCCCCCCTGAGCACTATGAGAGACACCACCTCGGATGGGAGACCGACGAGGACGACGGGGAGCACTACAATGCACTTTGGAGCCACATGACCGGAGTGCCCGGATATCGCCTAACGAATCATAACTCAGTTAAGTCTCTCTCCCACCCTCTTTATAAATTTATTCATATGGTTTGGTGTAGATCGTTGTTATATGCCCCAGAGAAGGACCGCCACCATATCCTCAAGGAGGAACTTCTGCTGCTCCGAGCCATCCGGGAGAGCTACCCTCTTCATCCCGGATGGGTGCTTGCTCGCATCTTCTGCCAGAAGACTAAGAGGCGGACGCTTCCTCGCTTACTTCTAGGAGGCAACTTCATAGGACAGCGTATCATCTCCTTCGGCCTCAACAACGAATATGGCCCGAACATTCGACGACGTAGAGTGCGGACCGTTGGAGGACTCTTAGCGGTCGAGTACGACCTCGAGCTGGACCTCAGTGCCCAGGTACTAGCAGATCCTCCCCTCCAGCACATGGAAGAGCCGGAGGAAGAAGATGCTACTGAGGATCCCCAACCCCAGACGAAACCAGAGTTCCATGATCATACACCCTCGCCACACCATCAGGCAGGGTATGTCCACCAGTCGCCGCCACACATTCCAGATCCATATCAGGCACCTCATCCGCAGCACCAGCCGCACCCCGCGGACATTGAAGAGCTGTATGAGCGACTGCAGGAGTGGCGCATCCAAGACAACGCCACTCAAGAGGCAAGATGGATTATTATGCATCAAAATATGCACTGCGCCGACGAGCGGTATGAGGCACAGCTGGCGTGGCAACGTCAGCTCGGTGACTTCCTCCACTTCCCACCTCCCGACGCGCTTGGTGAGCAGTGATCGGGTTGTATCCTTTTCCTTGTCCCTTCTTTTTATTTATTCTTTTCGAATTTCGATCCAACTTTTTTCTTTGTGGATCCTGGACACTTGTCCCGGTTTCCTTTTTATGTTTCTTTTGTTTTTGTTTTGTAGGCAGTAGGGAGATTCCCTTTGCTTCGTTTTGGTAGATTCCCTCTGCTCTGAGAACCGAGCTCATCCCCTACAAAAACCATCTCGATCCAGGTTCTTCTACTTCACTCTGAACTCTAATTTTAGTCCTGTGAGGACACAATCCAATTTAAGTGTGGGGTAGGATGCTAGAGAACCTTGCATGAACTTGATTGCCCTTGATTGTGTTTTTGTGTGCCTCGTGATTCCTTTCCAGTCTCTCTAGCATTAGAATGGCTCAGTTCTTGATTTTTGATGTTAAGTTGTTGTTCAAATTTTCATAATGATGCTTAGACTGCTAAACCAAGAACTTGAGAACCATCTTGTGTACTTTGATGCTAAATTGCATGGTCAAAACAGAATTTTTAAAATCACACTTGTAGTTTGTAGCCTTGATTGCATGAAAATGACCGAATCCGACTAGCAAACCAACTGTGAGCTTTTGATCCATTGCACATAACTTGCAATTTTAATTCTTTTTGAGTGATTTTATGTTTACTTGAATGAGTTAGAATTTGCATGAGACCTACTCGAGACCACACGATGACACGAGTTCTAGAATGATAGGGGCACCTAGATTCAGCTACTAAGCCAGATAGCCTACCTAACGATAAAATCCATTAGGTGTAGACCCTTGAGCTTGGCCTGTTCTTTCGGTTCGATAATACATTACAGCCATTTCCCATTCTTTCATTCCCCGTTGATCCCCTGTGGTTGTAGTTCTAGATTGACCTACCGGAAGTCGGTTTGTGGTAACCTGCCTATAGCCATTAAACAGGTGGTCTTAGCTATTATGTCCGAACGTGTAAACCCCTCTAGCAACTAAAAGAAAAATTAGCACAAAGAAAAAAATAGAAATGAATGAAAAGAAGAGAAATAAGAAAGAAAAAAAATCAAAAAAAGCAGAAACAGAGAAAAGTTTCAAGTCTGTAGTTCAATAAAACGTTCTTCTCCCTACAAATGGAAGAACGAAATCAAAAGAAAAGTTGAAAAAGAAAAAAATGTGTAAGAAAATAAAGTGCTAGGTTGCTTGAGGGTATCATAGGACGAGCGTTCACTATTCCACCCGTGTCTGGTTAGACGGTAGGAAGCCATAAGCTAGATTCGAGGGAAGTTAGTCGAAAGCTACACCGCACCAAAGCCACCATCATACATTCCCATCATCCATATCATTATAAACCCGAGTAGTGTAGAATTCGTTACAGTCCTAGCAGGGAAGTCCTTCTTGACTAGTTACTCGTGTTGTCACAGTGGTGGAGATGTGGTCGAATTGCAAACTTATGACAGAATTCAGTAACAGGAAATGATTGAGAGCATAAACACGTCCTTAAACACAGAGAGTAAGAGTTCCCATTGTACTAAATATATCATGTGTGAGGAGTCTGGTCGGTCAGGTCAAATTCGTGCATAATGGGTTGCTATTACTTGTCGTGTGCAGTTTATTTGTGAGACCAGGGTGTTTGTGGTATCAGTATGCATGACAGGTTTCTTGTTCTAGGAATTAGCTGTCTAATAATTCATTGTGTTTGATTGAGCTCCAATTTAATCGATCTTGTCATTTATAAACATGAGCGTTTCTATTCAGTTTGCTTGAGGACAAGCAAAAGCTTAAGTGTGGGGTATTTTGATGACACTCGATTTGACGTGATTATCAGCCTCATTTAAGCGACATTTCCTTGCTTAAGACATGGTTTTTAGGGTAGAATAGCGAATATTCAATCAATTGCCCTATCTCGTGCCATCTGTGTTACTTTGGCCTGTTTCGGGTCTATTTGATGGTTTTCTAGTGTTTTTATGTAGCACAGGTTTTTGCCGTCAAATAAAGTAGCCAAGGGCGTGTCTAAGGCGTTGGAACCTCGAGGAATTGCACCGGAATCGATCAAAGGAGCCAATCAAGTCGAAACAATTCCTGCCCCGATTTACAAAGGAGTTTTCGCCGAAAATACCTTAGCATTTTTGGTGAAAATATCAGCACAAATCGACTGATGCCAACTGAAGGAAGTTTTCGATTTCGACCGAGAACTATTGGACCGAAAATTACAGGAGAAATCAACCGGCGGACCATCCATTTACAAAGGAATTTTTGCCGAAAATTCCTCAATATTTTCGGCAAAAATATCAGGCAAAATCCGGCTGAATTAGGGTTAAGTATGAATACTTAACCGGCGGCCCACATCAGACATACATCATAATTATATCAATTACCACCAAACTTCAAAATTCTCCCAAGTTCTGAAGCAGAGAGTTTAGAGTTCGGAGAGCCGGAAAGAGATCGTGACGCCATCCCTTCCATCTGGAAGACTCGGAGCTAGGATTGCAGTTTATCGAAGATCGAAGTCTGCGAGAGTCGTCTTAAATAGCGTTTTTCATATTCTTTTCTGTTCTTCCTCTAGATGATGAATTCTTTCTTTATCTTTGATTCTTTTGTGATAAACATGAGTAGCTAAACTCGTCAGAGCTTAGACTAGATGAACCTTAAGTGACCCAGGGCTTTAAAGCGGTCACGGATCGGCGATGAATAGATTCAAAGTTCAATCAGTTTCTTTTTCATGTTTGATTTGTTCTTCATTGTTCATGTTTCTTGTCTGGATTGATCACCTAGATTAGATTCTGGTTAAGCTAAGGATAGAAGCGAATGCTCGCCTTACTTTAAAACATCAAATCAAACAATTAACCTTATAATTGGAGTGTGCCTTTCGTAGGAACCGGTTAGGGTTAATTCACTTCAAGAGTAACTCACAAATCGTTAGTAATTCCACCAATTAAGTTAAGTCATTGCGAGAGGCGACCGTACCCGGGCGACTAATTAATCTTGGTAGCTAGAACGGATAGAGCGAACGTTCACCGGTCTTAAACCTAAGGGTAAGGAGTTAGGGTGGTGTCTTAGAATTGATTGAATGAGAATTGAAATCCTCTGATCTGTTGATTGCCAATGCTCTGGTGAACGAAGGGGGATTCAAAGTCTAAGTTCGTCTGTCATCTTTGTTTTAACCAACCAATTTCCAATCTGTTTTCAGTTTTAATTTTTAATTTCTCTGCATTTCTTAGAATTAGAAGTCGTGGAACTCACACCACGCACTATGTGTTTTAATCTGAGTAATTTGCTAGTTCTGAAGTAGCCAATCATTAGAAGGCCTGTGTAATGCGATCTACCCTAGCTTTTGTTAGCTTTGTTAGTTTAATTGTTTGAGCATTCACAACGACGACGTTCATCATTGCTCGGCATCCGGGGTTCCTGCTCGGCCTGTCCGTTCGGCCTTCCTTCCATTTCCTCATTTCCTCCATTTCCTTCTGTGTTCCTAGGTTGGCAGCTCCTAGGCTTGGCGCTAGGCCTTGTATGGAGTTGAGGGATGGTGTAGGTCCTCCTAAGGGCTGAGTCCCTTGCTGGCTGGGTGCTAGGGCTCGGTTGGGGCCTTCCGAGGCCGGGGCTGGCGCCCGGGTGTAGTCTGCCTTCGGGCCTTCTCCTGATATGCCCAAGCCTTGTTTCTCCCAGTTGTCCAGGAAGTTCCTTAGAGGTTCTGATGTGACTTTATTTAGTGCATTTTTAGCTTATGATTGACCTACGAAATGCCCGTGTTTGATCCTTAAATGCCATGCTTATTATGTTTTTATTGAAGTTTTGTGCTAAGTGTCCATTTGTTGTCCGGTTGCTACTTTGAGGCCAATTCCGTGTCTATTTGAGCTGTTTTCTTTGTATTTTCAGGTCTTGGCATTGAATTACTGGTGACAAGGAGCACGTAGGATCAAACAGGAGGTCAATCGGAGCTAGGACGGAGGAGATATGGCCGATGCAAGTTTGGGAAAAATGCACCTTAAAGCTGAAGAAGTTTTTGGCCGAAAACTCTAAGTTCTCGGCCGAAAACTCCAAACAGAAGGCGGAGGCTTGATTTTCAAAGAGATTTTCGGCGAAAACATTAAGAGTTTTCACCAAAAATATTAGAAGGAATACAAGGCTGGATCGGTGATATTTGAAGGAATTTTCGGCGAAAATAGTATGAAGTTTTCGCCGAAAATTTGAAGCAAAATCAGCCGAGTATATAAAGAGGAGTCGCGTTCAACTTAAGGGGGAATTCATTAATCTTCAGAATACATCCTTCGACAAAAACCCTTCCTCACAACTTCACAAACACTTTCTCCTCATCAATCAATCCACAACCTTAGAGCAAGGTGCAAATCAAAGTAGAGGAGCTTGGATTGAAGCCCACAACCTTGGGAGAGGAGCTTGCAAGAGGAGGATTGCCATGGTGTTCTTGGTGATCATCTTTCTTTCTCCTTCCTTCATTTCCTTGGCCATGTGTGGCTGATTTCTTAGGTTTCCTTGGATTGATAGATGGTTGTGCTAGGATAGAGGTGAATTGTACAAATATGCCATGATTGATCTTGGACTGTAAGAAGATGGTCTCTATGACTTGTTGTTAATTCCATTGATGGCTATGGCTTGATTGGTCTATCTTTTGTGATGTAATGCATGAGAGTGCTTAGATTACATGGATTGTAGGTCTAGGGATTGAAGGGAGTGTGTTCTAAGAGATTAGATCATCTCAATTCAACCATAGTTGCATGATTTCTCACTTGTGCATTTTATCGAACACTTGGCGTGCATTAGGTTTTTCATTCAGTTGAACTTTGATTAGTCTTTTGATGATTCTCTTAGTGTTAGGACATTTACATGAGAGTGTGGTGTCTAGCCTAGTGGTCATAGAGTCATAGGAGAGGGTTTTGTAGCTTGGCATTTCATCAAACACCTTTAATGCATCCTTAGTCACTTAGCTTGAGAGCGAGAGCCTAGGTTGAGTGGTTCTAGGATAGGGATTTAGTGCGACGAGAGTGCATTGAGTCTATAGAAGGGATTTGCATGGTCATTCGATTGCATCCTCGATGATGTTTGGTTTGTTTGTGCATTTGTTCCTTTTGAGCATGATGATGCTATCTTTCCAAGTGAACCTCCTTTACCTTTGATTTGCACCCTTTTCATTTGCTTTGTTTGTTTAGTTTTCTTTATCTTTTCTTTTGTTCTTATTTCAAACTAAAACCAATTTTAAATGAATAGACCGTCCATGAACCGTGTGAGTACAAGCTTTTGAGAGAGCCCTCGTGGAATACAACCTTGATAGTTGTGAGTGAAAATTCGCACATCAAGTTTTTGGCGCCGTTGCCGGGACTTTCTCAATTCTTTGAAAGCATTTAGTAGTGGACCATTCTATTCACTTCCTTCCGTTTTAGTTTTTCTTCTTTATTATTTGTTTTTGTGGTTTTGTTATCCCGCATTGTTGTACTACTTGGTTGTGTTTGTTGTGCGTGTTTGTAGGTCCCTTATCCACCAATCCATTCTCTACCTCACTTAGTTCATGGGAGCAAGGTTGCAAGTAAGATGAACTCGTGGAATGGAGGTAATGGTTATGGTACCTATCAAGGGTGGAATCCATCTCCTAACCCATACTATGGTCATCCTACTCCATCCAACTACTACCAAGGAACTTGTGAGGAAGATAGCCAATGGTGGGGTCAAGAACAACAAGCTTCAACACCCACGTGGAATGAACAATGTCCCTATCCATCCCCACCCTACCATCAAGTCTTGCCGGAGTATTATCAAGAGGATTTCACAAGTCATGAACAACATTCTCCACCGCCTTCCATGCTAGAAGAGCTCTTTAAGATGGTTAGAGAAAGCGAGCGCCCTCAAAAGGATTTCACAAGCTATGAGCAACCCTCTCAACCTCCTTCTATGTTAGAGGAGCTCTTGAAAATGGTAAAGGAAAGTGAGCGTCCTCGAGAGGAGTTCGTAAGCTATGAGGAACCTCCTCCACCTCTTCCCACACTCGAGGAAGCTTTGAAGATTGCGGAAGATAATGCGAACCAACTTAATCGCTTAGCTCAAGGCGTGACACACATCAAGGAAGCTCTAGAGGATGAACAACACTCTCCATCTTCCCCCACAATTGAGGAGATGTTATAAATTGTGGAAGATAATGCGGCTCGGTTGGATCGTTTAACTCAAAGTGTGAAGCTCATCACCAACACCTTTGAACCGGAAGTGCTTGTCATGGAAGAAGAAGAAAGTGAGTTTCCCCAAGAAGAGTTCATGAGCCATGAGAAACCTCTTCCACCTCCTTTCATGCTAGAGATCTTGCAAATTACGGAGGATAATGCAAACCAAGTTAACCATTTATCCCAAAGCATAGAGCTCATCATGAAGATTCTTGAGAATGAACGACATCCCAATCGTTTGGAGCAAGTTTATGATGATGAAGATGACACTTGTGAATCCGAAGAGCTTGACACGGAAGAAGAATTGGTAGTGGAGGAGATTGAGGAACATGTTCGTCCCGAGGACACGCCAAGTAACGATGATGTGAGGATAGAAGGATCAAGGAGACTTGAGGATGAAGACACTTTAGAGGAGGTGAGAGATGATTTAGAGACGCTTCAAGAAGAGGTGGCACCGAGAGTGGAGCACGAAAGTGAACAACACCACCCTATTGTGGTCCCACCAAAGATTGTGAGTACTCTTCAATCTTCTTGCTTGATCATGAAGTACTTGTGTCAAGAGACTGACACAAGCTTCATAACCTCTCCTAAGGTAACCATGGAAGTGGAGCCACCTCTACTTGAACCGGAAGACTCCTTGAGTGGTATCACCAATGTGGAGACGACGGAGCTCGATGGCACTCCCCTTCCATACATTCTTCCTCAAACTCCTAAACTCAATGGTAGAAGGCCATGGCAAGGTAACAATTGGAACTCAAGCTTAGCTCATTGGTCATTCTACCATTTGCTTCTATCGCTACTTGGAGCTCAATCTTCATCGTGGAAGAAGCTACTTGACATCAAGGAGGTACTAAGTTGGACACCATAACACAGGTATCGTCGAGCTTAAGACGGTAACCAAGCGCTTCTTGGAGGCACCCCATGTTATCTTTAATTTTTCGCTTTTAATTGTTGGTTGAGGTTTTTTGTGTTGTTTTAGCTTTTTGAATAAGATTTGGCAAGCAATTGGGATCACTCTTCACCAAGGATCATCATGGAACTCTTTCACCACTATTACGTCCTATGCTCCTCTCTACCAACGCGGTAACTTCGTTCCACCTTACCCTCTCTCTCTTGATCATTGAGGACAATGCTCATGTTAGTCGTAGGGGAGTTTGAGGTTTGGTGTGATTATTTGTGGTAGAGATATAATGTTATGCTTTGCTTGATTTGCATGATCTTAATTGAGTGTCGAATTCTTCTACTGTAGAATCATTCGGTTCTTGACTTTTGGTGTTTTATTGACTTCAAGCTTTCACAATGATGTTTAGACTGTTCCACTTAGAACCTATAACCAGCATGCTAGCACTAATATCAAATGAGTCTAGGCCAGAACAGAGATTTTTATCACTCTTGTATGTGGGTTGATTGGTTTGATACGTGTTTTTGTACCACCCGATAACACCATTCTAAGATGATTAAGGCAATTAGAAGTTCACCACATTCAGCCAAAAAGCCTACCCGAATCATTATCCTTTAGGATAACCCTGTTGAGCCTTGGCCTGTTTGTTGGATGATACACATTTTCAGCCCTACCCCATGTTTTTCATCACCTTTTTGATCCCTCGTGATTGTGGCTTGAGACTAGATGGAATTCAACTCGAAATCTTGTGGTTGAAGTTGTAAGGGGCTAAGGATCAAGTGGCTAATGTCAAAAGAAAATGTTCAAAAGAAAAGAAAAGAAAAGAAAGAAAAGCTAAGCTAGGCAAGCTCAACACCTAAGTGAAGTGTCGGGTTGAGCACTAGCAAAGGCAAAAGCTGTGAGCTAGGCTGGTTCAACACCAAAGTGAAGTCTTGGATCGAGCACTAGTATGCAGTAGAAAAAAGAGAAAAGAGAAAAAAAATGAGAATGAAAAGAAAAGAAAAAAAAAGTTATCAAATGTAGCCTTGATCCTAGCCCGAGTTTGTAAAGTGCGGATCAAGAAGCGGATGAAGTCGAGTCGATAGCCACATCACGATCATTCACCACTTTCAAAAATTCTCCTTTCCCCCGCCTTATCCGTTCCATTTCCCGAGTTCAAGTCCTTTTGATTAGAGTTGGTGCTGTCATGGTCGGTCTTTGCTGTGTCCCAATCAACCACTACTTGAAGTGTGCAGAAAATAGTGAGGTCTAGACTTGTTTGGTTGATGTTCTTGCATGTGTAGGTTTAGTTTGTTTGTGGAACAGTTTAAGCCGAATTGTTATTGTTTGAATCTCAATAGACCAATCTTGTCATTTGTGAGCTTGGATGTTTTCTAATTCATTTGCTTGAGGACAAGCAAAGCTTAGTCGTAGGGGAATTTGATGTGACTTTATTTAGTGCACTTTTAGCTTATGATTGACCTATGAAATGCCCGTGTTTGATCCTTAAATGCCATGCTTATTATGCTTTTATTGAAGTTTTGCGCTAAGTGTCCATTTGTTGTCCGGTTGCTACTTTGAGGCCAATTCCGTGTCTATTCGAGCTGTTTTCTTTGTATTTTCAGGTCTTGGCATTGAAGTACTGGTGACAAGGAGCACGTAGGATCAAACGGGAGGTCAATCGGAGGTAGGACGGAGGAGATATGGCCGATGCAAGTTTCGGAAAAATGCACCTTAAAGCTGAAGAAGTTTTCGGCCGAAAACTCTAAGTTCTCGGCCGAAAACTCCAAACAGAAGGTGGAGGCTTGATTTTCAAAGAGATTTTTGGCGAAAACATTCAGAGTTTTTGCCGAAAATATTAGAAGGAATACAAGGCTGGATCGGTGATCTTTGAAGGAATTTTCGGCGAAAATAGTATGAAGTTTTCGCCGAAAATTTGAAGCAAAATCAGCCGAGTATATAAAGAGGAGTCGCGTTCAACTTAAGGCGGAATTCATTAATCTTCAGAATACATCCTTCGACAAAAACCCTTCCTCTCAACTTCACAAACACTTTCTCCTCATCAATCAATCCACAACCTTAGAGCAAGGTGCAAATCAAAGTAGAGGAGCTTGGATTGAAGCCCACAACCTTGGGAGAGGAGCTTGCAAGAGGAGGATTGCCATGGTGTTCTTGGTGATCATCTTTCTTTCTCTTTCCTTCATTTCCTTGGCCATGTGTCTCTGATTTCTTAGGTTTCCTTGCATTGATAGATGGTTGTGCTAGGATAGAGGTGAATTGTACAAATATGCCATGATTGATCTTGGATTGTAAGAAGATGGTCTCTATGACTTGTTGTTAATTCCATTGATGGCTATGGCTTGATTGGTCTATCTTTTGTGATGTAATGCATGAGAGTGCTTAGATTACATGGATTGTAGGTCTAGGGATTGAAGGGAGTGTGTTCTAAGAGATTAGATCATCTCAATTCACCATAGTTGCATGATTTCTCACTTGTGCATTTTATCGAACACTTGGCGTGCATTAGGTTTTTCATTCAATTGAACTTTGATTAGTCTTTTGATGATTCTCTTAGTGTTAGGACATTGACATGAGAGTGTGGTGTCTAGCCTAGTGGTCATAGAGTCATAGGAGAGAGTTTTGTAGCTTGGCATTTCATCAAACACCTTTAATGCATCCTTAGTCACTTAGCTTGAGAGCGAGAGCCTAGGTTGATTGGTTCTAGGATAGGGATTTAGTGCGACGAGAGTGCATTGAGTCTATAGAAGGGATTTGCATGGTCATTCGATTGCATCCTCGATCATGTTTGGTTTGTTTGTGCATTTGTTCCTCTTGAGCATGATGATGCTATCTTTCCAAGTGAACCTCCTTTACCTTTGATTTGCACCCTTTTGATTTGCTTTGTTTGTTTAGTTTTCTTTATGTTTTCTTTTGTTCTTATTTCAAACTAAAACCAATTTTAAATGAATAGACCGTCCATGAACCGTGTGAGTACAAGCTTTTGAGAGAGCCCTCGTGGAATAAGACCTTGATAGTTGTGAGTGAAAATTCGCACATCAGGTTCCCCTAAGGTAGTTATCCGTTCCTTGAGCTCTTGGAACCCTAGCCTTGGTGCTAGGGCCGGAGGAGCGCTCGGGGTAGGGCCGACTGGAGCTCCTTCAGGTTGGGGCTGGGTCCTCTTCCGTCGGCATTCCTCTAAGAAGGCATCTAGAGGATCCCAGGGTTGTGTAGCACCTCCTGGGTCCTTAGACTTAGTACCTGGGGTGCCGGCCAAGCTAGGCTCCTTGGCTGCCATGAGCGCCGGGGCCCAAGTTAGGGCCGGATGGGTCCGGACGCTCATCCGTGCTTGTTGAGCCCTTCGGGGAGGGTTGTACATGAACCTCACCACCTGTTGGGGCTTGGTAAACCTCTGAGGGTTTATCTTAAGGTGCTGGCGGGGTTCTAATCGCTTCTTATAAGGCCCTAAGGCCTTTGCCTTTGTGGGTGACCCCGGCGGGGTGTAGGAATAGGAATTTCCAGCCAGTCGGCTGCCCAGAGTCACTTCACTAGGGCCTCTTAAGAAGCGTATGAATCCAAGGGTAGGCCATCTTCGAGCCCTAAAGCCAAGGTATGACAAGAAATATCGACTAAATCCTTCACTTGCAGGTTAGAAAGACTCCGAGGAATGGAATGATGTCCCAAGCCATGATGTTGGCCGAGGGTATAAGCCCTAGCACCGAAGAGAAGCTTCAGCCTGCTCCTAGTCTGACCTCCAGGAGCCCTGAAGAAGAAGTTGGTTCTTTGAGTGACCCTCTGGAAGCATTTCTGGAGTACAGAAGGAAGAGAGCCCAAGAACACTTGGCCCAAAGAGGAGAGATTTCAAAGATTGAACCTGAGCCGAGGCATGAGAAGAATTGGAGTCCTTGGCCCCGAAGCATGACACTTGGACTGACCACGGAGAGTTATGTCCGAAGCTACCTGGAGGCCTACCTAAAGCTTAGGAAAGAAGGCCCGAGCAGAAAAGGAAAGGAACTGAAGAAAGGCCCATCCCGAGCCTTAAATCGGCAGCCGGACCGATCCGAGGGAGCCCATGAAGTCGGCCAAGAAGCCCGGTCACTAAAACCAGCCCGAAGCCAGAGGCCCGCGACCACCAGCTGAGTCAAGCCCGGCGTTCGGCCGGTCAAGCCCACCGGGCCGCCACACGCGCCTAACCAGCCTTTGCCGCCGTACACGGCCAGATTAGGGTTTTTGACCTAATTTAGGTCTTTTATTCTGCTTTAAAGACTACAACTATTATTTTATATTTTATTTCTTTTTAGTAGGCTTATTTAGGGGTCTTAGGATTCTTTTTAGGAATAGGACTCTTTATTTTATTATTATTTAGAAGTAGTGTTTAGGGAGGAGAGCTTGTTCCCTCACCTATATAAGGAGGCCGCCGGCCACCCATTGTACTCACAACTTTGATGAAATAAACCCCCTTTGATAGAACTTTGTTCTGAAACCTTGTTGTATCTGCATGTTGCGATACTGAAGGATCGACTTATCATCAAGAGAATCCATCTCTTGGCGTGGCGTCTTCGACTGGACACTTCTAGTTCCCAGCTGTTATATAGCTGACGGGTCAAAGTACCCATCCGCCCCGGTTCCCGACGATTCTACCTTGTTCCACGGTGTCCAACTTGCGGTTGTTTAAGGGTCGTCTGCCCACGGTTGCAGCGGTTCACATCAGGTGTCGAGGCTGGGTGCGGGGGCCGCTCCGGGGCTGGGCACTGGGGCCGCTCCGGGGCTGGACGCCGTCGGGCGCTGGGCTCCGGTCGGGCGCTGGGCGCCGGTCGGGCGCTGGGCTCCGGTTGGGCGCTGGGCTCCGGTCGGGCGCTGGGCGGCGGTCGGGCGATGGGCGTTGGGCGCTGCTCGGGCGCTGGGTGGTGCTGTACAGGCGCTGGGCTGGTGCTGGGCAGGCGTGAGCCTATTGTGGACCGGTGCTGGGCAGGCGCTGGGCCTAGTGCTGGCCTGAGCTGGACCGGGGCAGACCTGATGTTGGCTGATGCCGGTCGGGGCAGACTTGATGCTGGTCGGGGCAGACCTGATGTGGTCCGGGGCCAAGACTGATGCTGGTCCGGGGCAGGCCTGATGCTGGTCCGGGCGGGGATGTTACACTGATCCTTGGTTCCGGAGTTTCTCTTTTGGTCCTGGTTTTAATCACAGTTGAACGTGCTTGTTGTCGGATCCGTCATACCCAGACTGATTTTGAGGATAGCCTTGAGAAATGAAGTTCAACTCCTCACTGTTCATAAGAAGATTGCTTCCAAAGTTGTGACATGGCCACCATTGTGGTTGCAAGTTCCGCACCTCCACACAGCTCCTGGAAAGTTATGCTTCAGCGTATTGAAACAAGCGCGCTTAGGATGAGGAGGATCACCAGAACGTCACAATCTTCACTTCTTTGAAAGAACCTTCAGACGAGGAATTTCCAGACTTAGTTAACAGATGACATCTATTAACTTGTTGCTACAACTTTGTCAACTCGACAGCTTGAGAATCAATGAGGTTTGTAAAGGAGTGATGTCTCCCTCACTAGAATACCAAGAGTAGCTCTCCTCGTCCATGATCTACTCTGCTTCAACTGAGGCATAATGAGCAAGAGCCTCTTCTAGAGACAGCAAAACATCACTTGCGCCAACTGATTCACCTTCATCGTTGTCGCATCATTTAAACGGTGCCAAAGAAATTGGCGAGTTGTACATCTCCGAACCATGGTGTGGGCAAGCTCTCAGGAGCTCTTGGAATCCGTACCAGTAGTCGTACAATGATTCATCATCCAACTGCATGAATCCGCAATCTTTTTTGAAACTCTAAAGTCTTGGAGGGTGGAAAGAATTCCTACAAGAACACATGAGGAAGAGATCGAATTTCTTGTATTATGGAGTTTCGAAAGTCTAAGTTCTAGTTAGTGAGGAAGGGGAAAAGCTATAAATTTGGAGAAAGGGGATTTATTCGTTAGAATTCTAGAAGATGTTAAAGCCTCATCCTCTATTTAGGTGAGGGCTTTAACATCGATAGGACATGTGGGTAATGTGAGGAGTTGAAACTCGACCTAGATGGAAAGTAGGTTTTGCATGAATTGTGAAAGTAAAATCAGATAACTACTTTGTGATTGCTAAGTGTTGATTGTGTTGCATGATGTGTGGGTTGGGGGATTGTGACAAAACATGACGACTAATGATTTAGAAATGTAAGATAAGATGGGTTGGATGAGCTGTGTTTCTGTAAGTTAAATTGTCATTGTTAATTGTGGTTGCAGGAGGATGGTCCTGCCAATGTGGGATCGTCTTGTAAAGGGATGTACATAGGGTAACACTAGGACTTGCGATATGGCTACCTCTCTCTCTTGTTGTATGCAGGTGGGGTGGCCGGCAAGACTAGGCATTTTCCCTTGTTACGGATTGTGGTTGGAAATTGAAGATGGATTTGATGGAATTGATGAGGAAATTGATGGATGGTTTAATTGCTGTGACTACTTGAATAATGATAGAACCGGTAGGAGTCCACACTGCCCACCTTGAAATGGTTGTTATCCAGTCCGGTCTATACGGGGTAGATCACCTTGGTGGGGTTTGCCAGGGATTTGGAATTAGATCCTTCTGCGGAAGAAAGTCGTTGGACTCTCCGTGGTGAGAGTGCGTCTGTGGTGGCCGGCAGTGATGGTGTGGAGAAAATCCAAGGCTCCTTAATTACACACATAAAAATTAACTTGTGAAGTGTGTTTGAATGCATGAGTGTGTGTTGATGTGAATGGATGCTGATGATTGAGGTTGGATGTGAGTTATGTGTTGATCTGATTTACTTATCGTGATATTGTGGATGTTGTGTATTGTTGATGCTAGTGTAGAGAACTGATTTTAGGTGATCACATAGACTGTTCTAGGAGCTTAAACATGAAATAGACTAGAATTGATCCCACTGAGTATTATGTTGTGTGGAGTGTTGGGATAGCTCCTTGAGGCGTAGTTCGGCGCATAGTTAGCTCCAGTAGGTTCACTCAGTTTCATTAGGAAACTGATCCCCCCTCTTCCCCTTTCAAGTTCTCGTGGCTAGTAGGTGGTGTTGGAGTTCAAGCGTGTCGGTTGATTTGGAGGAAGTTGCACCTGAAGCTATGAGGTTAAGATTGGCGATACACTCGGAGTTGACTTATTTCTATTTCAGTTGACCATTGTTATTTTTGGATTTGTCTTCTTCTGAGGATTGTCTTTTGATTTATCGTTTATCTGTTTTCACACTCGGGCTTCATTTATTGGGAGGCCTCCTTCAGTTTATTTATTTAAAATGTTGGAATTTCTATCTTGTTTTCTGTGTTGTTTCAATAGTAATACTCATAACCGGTTCAACCACGTGTTTCACCTAGTTGATTCGAGTTGGGTTTTACATCCTCCAACGATATCTACATTGAAAGGATTCTCAAGTCTTCGGGATGTTGCATAAACAACAAAAAGAAGAACAATGAGTTACAAGTATGCAATCCTTATCACAGATACACGAACACAATCAAATAGAAACAAACAAATATAGGGTGTAACATAGAAACTCAAAACGTGAGCAAACAAAGAAGTTCCCTCGCAACAGCGCCAAAATTTGAACATTGCAGAAATGTGACCAAAGATACCTGACTTTTGGCTAGTGTCATATTTCTCGAGGTTCTCTAGGTTTGGCTTACTCAGTTTTGAGAGATGTGTTCAAATTGGTGGAACAAACAAAACACACACACTTCGCAATCACAATCTCAAGATAAGGCTGGCTCAAGCTATAACGAACTAACTCAAGCACGAGCTCAAAGAGCATGAAAGTAGTGGTTTGACAACAGATCGTTCAAAGTGCGCAAAGAAAAAACACAATATGGATGAAATGAGAGAGAAATAAGGGTCAAGCAAATTTCCCCTTTCGGGTTCATGAATCATGATTACACAACTTTGGACTAAAACAGTTCTAACAAGCCAGATGAGATTTTCCACATAACATCGACACGAATCCTAAGCTCATTGGATAGATTCAAATAGAACTCAACATTAACCACTAACAAACGGGCACTGGTCACCATTTACATTGAAAGTAGAATACGCACAAGGTGTTCGATGAAATAGTTTTTTCTCTTTAAACCTAAAAAGTCATAGCTAGTATAATCGAATCTATGCATAACATTGAAGTGCAACACTCTGAGAGACAAACACTTGAATCAAGGCATTACTAAATCAAACAATCAACCCTAATCATGCACCTTTGTTAGAGAAATAAGAAATAGAAGATGTAGAACACATAGATCAGAATAACATCTAAACTTGAATTAAACTGAAATAAATCTAAAGTAATAGGAGTGTAATCAATCATCAATCCCTCTAAAGTTCCACTCACCGAACCCTAGGGGGTTGAGTTATAGTAGTACATAGTGAAGATTAGAGAAATACGACCTAGAAAGAAAGAGATGAAAAGCTCCACCAATTTCTTCGTGTCCGGATGAATCTTGATCTTCTCCTACTGTTTCTATGATGTGGGAGATGAAGGATAATGATTGGTAGATGATTTCTGGACTTTGATAGGGTTTTCTAGGTGTTGGAGTTTGGCGGTGTTCGTCGAAAATGAGCTGGGAACGAAGTCTGACCGCCATCTCAAATTAGGTTTCCAAAAGCCCTATTTATAAAATCTGCCTAGTGGTGCATCGTGTAGCTGGCATGCACGTGGATTACACGCCATCTGCACGCTAACAAGACGCTAGCTCCTTTCCTTCTTTAGCGTCTCATTACGTTTACGCTAACCCTAACTAGCGTAACGACCTAGTGTAGCTTTAAACTTCAAAACTCGATATCTTGAGCGTCTAGACTCCTAGTTGAGCACCGTTTGAACCATCGACATTATCTAAATAATGGTATGACTTGAAAACTTATAAAAAATACCTTGGAAAATGTGAAAATGGACCAAAATGATCATGAGAGGTCAATTGAGACGAATATTCATAAAGTTGATCAAAACCATTAAAAGAACAACAGTAACGCTAAAATGCCACATGAAAACGTATCAAATATGGGGGGAAAGTGTAACAAATTTCTGTCTATCACCTGCCCCCGCACTAAGGGAAATTGGACCAATTCTTTATACAAGTCAAAAGAAAAGTGGTCAAGTGCTTAGATTAGAAATCATTTTTGTGTTGGAATGAAGACCTCAGAAATGAGTGAGACATGCAATAGTAACATGAGGAGGTTTATGGATTAAACCATGAATCTGCCAAGGTTAGTATGTTCTAGTACTTAACCTTTTGTGTAACAGTAACAAGTTATTTGCAAGGTTAACTAATTATCTTGTCTATAAACTAGTTAATTTATATAAATAACTAGTTATCTTGTCTATATACTAGTTAACAGTATATGTTAACTAGTTATATGTACATTTAATTTCACTACTAACCTGTTATCAATGTTCATTAACGCAACTTCTTCATAGAGTATAATTGAATGGTGGAAAATAAAAGGGAACAATTTAAGAAACTAGAATTCATGATAAAAGATAGGAAACCAGATTTTAGAGTCTGTTCACCTATGTTGGATAGTGTTGCAATGGCGTATACCCCTGAGATTTATGCAGTGTTACAAGATGAATGCATTGCCTCAACTGCTTATGTAGTTAGCAAGGATGAAGATAATAACTTTGGGATGGCATATAAACTATACAAGTGGGGGTGCGACAATACAATACTAGATGAGAGGTCAATAGTCATCAATCAAGAGCAACTCATGTTTTGGTGCTCATGCAAAACATTCGAGGCTTATGGATGGTGGTGTCGCCATCTGATGAGATCACTTGAGCGTTTATTCTATAATTCTAGAGATCTAAATTTCACTACATGAAGAAACGGTGGACACAAAACGCAAGGATGGGATTTGAGTTTGAATTTCCTGCTAAAGGGATCTTGTCTAGAAAACCAATAGGATGCAACAAATATCAACCATGCGCATAACTCTGATGAATAGAACAGTTGGCAATGATACATTGTTTAAACATATAATTGACACGTTACAATATTTAATGTACGATATTTAAGGAGAGAATGGCGAACCAACTCATGAAGAAAGAGGAGCATCTAATTCTAGAGGTAGGTATATCTTTTGTAACATATTATGGATCGAAGATGACAACACTTTCATAAGCGGATTGCTATTTGCAGTCCGTGTTTTACTGTACGCAGTCCGTATTTTCACTTAAATAGATAATTATATCCTTACAGTCTGTTTTTACTAACACAATCCATTTTTTAACGCAATCTGTTTCTACTAACGTAGTCCGTTTTTTACTAACGCAGTCCATTTTTACTTACACAATCCAATTTTACTAACGCATTCCATTTTTAACGTATATCCTTATTCATAATATATTAGAAAAAACGGGCATAAAAATACAAATAGCACTTTAAGCATTTAAAATAAATTAATAATATTGATAAAAATACTGATGAAAAATTATAAATGTTGAAATTAAATTAGTGATTAGTAAAAATTATTGTTGATGGAATATTACAAGTGTTTAAATAAATTAACAATACTGATCCAAAATCATATACGTCTAAAAAATTTGATGTAAAATTATATAAATTCATATAAATTAATAATAATGATTAAAAATCATATACTTCTTAAAATTAATAATTTTGAGATAAATTATTGCTAAGAAATTATATAATTAAAAACAGATTGCGTTAGTAAAAAATGGATTGCGCTAGTAAAAACGGACTGCGTTAGTAAAAAAACAGATTGCGTTAGTAAATTGCGTTAGCAAAAATGGAATGCGTTAGTAAAAAATGAAATTCGTTAGTAAAAACGGACTACATTAGTAAATACGGACTGCAAGGACATAATTGTCCATTTATGTTAAGAATATGGACTGCGTTAGTAAAACGCGGACTACAAATAGCAGCACCCTTTCATAATTGCTTGCTTGTTACTGATAACTAGTTTGATGTTAGTTTATTAGAGGCATTTCTAGCCTACGATTTACCTATGTTTGCCTCGTGTTTGATCCCTCTACGTCATGGTTTGTGTGCTTTTCATGTCCTTTTACACATATTGCATTATTGCTAGATGGGGCTCACTTGTGGCCCCATATTATGTACCTTATAGTTTTTTTGTGCATTTTTAGGTCATAACATGATAGTATAGGTGAAAAGGAATCCATAGGATCAAACAGGAGCTTAATTGGAGTTCGGACAAGAGAGATACGGTCGTTAAAAGATTGGAGTTTGTGCAAATGCAAGGTGCACGACGTGTACCTATGCACGTCGTGCACTTTCCCCTGCACTATATAAACAGTCGTTTTTCAGTGTTTTAGAGAGATCTATCATCTCTCTTGGCACACAAACCCATTTTGACGAGCACCCAAAACCTAGAACCCTATTTTAGATCTGATTGGAGCCATTGGAGCTAGGATTGAAGCCAACAAATCTTGGGAGAAGAGCTTGCAAGTGGAGAAGTGAAGATCATCACAAGAGTTCATCCATGGTGTTCTTGGTGACCAATCCTCGCTCTCTTTTCTTTACTCCCATGGCCATGTGTGGCTGATTTTCTTGGGTTCATCTTGGTTGGATAGAGTAGTTGTGCTATAATAGAGGGGTGATTGTATAGAATCTTCCATGATTGATCTTGCTTGTAAGAGGATGATCCCTAGACTTGTGCTTATGGCCATATGTGCCATGTTTGCTTATTTTGGGTCATTCAATGTGGTTTGATGCATGAGAGTGCTTGGATTACATGGATTGTGGGTTTAGGAATTGAATTGATTGTGTTTTAAGAGATTTCATGTCATTGATTCAACCATTTTCACTTGAATTCTCACCTAGACATTTTATCGAACAATTGGTGTGCATGTGGGTTTTCATTCAATTGAGTACCGAAAGGCTAATTGGTGGATTTCCTATTGTTAGGGCATTGATATGAGAATGTTATGCTTAGCCTTGTCGATTCTACATTAGATATTTGCATGGTCATCCACTTACAAACTTGGTCTTGATTGGGTTGTTCATGTTTTTAGCCCTCTTGAGCATGATGAAACTATTTACCAAGTGAACCTCCTTTGACTTTGATTTGAACCGTTTTGCTCTCTTGCTTTCCTTCATTTCTCGCTTTAGTTTGTTTTGCCTAGTAGATGCTTAGTAGTCGAATGAATGAAAACCATTTTCTAAGGGATTATATTGTACATGAGAGACTTGAGTAGGATCCTTGTGGGATACGACACTTGAATACAACCCTTAATAAGGTTGTGTCACTAGTAAACTTTCCTTTTTAAATAGTTAACAATCAATGAGAACTAGTTAACTACTTGTTAACTTGTTAGCTTTGTAACTAGTTAACTTTGTTTGTTACCTGTTACAACAATTGTCTTAATAACTGATGGGGAGAAAACTTCATATGCTAAATCAACAACATATCCAGAAATAAAAGGATTCAAGAATAGGCAAGATCCAACAGATTCATGGAAGAGGAAAAAACATCTCATTGAAGAATCAAACTTTAAGGATAAAAGCGCATGTGCTACTGGAGAAGTTATTAATTTTTTCCCATGACGTGAATCTCTTGGCTTGGTTTAGATGTTGATCTTCTTATTAAAGAAGGGAAAATATGATAGGTACCTCACTACTGGGATTACTGTAGTTAATCGTTTGCTTGATTTGGATTGTATGCTATTTGTACAATTTGTTAATTAGCTACCCACATGTTAACTAGTTAACCAACTTTGTTAATTAGTTAACAAAAGTATAATAACTATTTTTGTTACCTTGTTAATTAGTTAATTACTTGATAACAACCTGATACAAAAGAACGTATGACAAAACTACATTGAATGGCCATATTTAGGATAATTTGTTAATTAGTTAACAAAGAAAAGTTAACTAGTTAACCACATATCTAGGATTACTATTAACTAGTTAACATATTATACCCTAAAACTCTAGACAAATAGTTAACATGTGGTTTAACAAGTTAACTGGTTATCATGTCTTAACTAGTTATGATGTGAACCGCTGCAACCGTGGGCAGACGACCCTTAAACACCGCAAGTTGAGACCATGCAATGAGGTAGAACCGTCGGGAACCGGGGGCGGATAAGTACTTTGACCCGTCGGCTGTATATAGCCGGGAACCAGAAGTGTCCAGTCGAAGACGCCACGCCAAGAGATGGATGCTCTTGATGATAAGTCGATCCTTCAGTATTGCAACATGCAGATACAACAAGGGTTTCAGAACAAAGTTCTTTCAAAGGGGGTTTATTTCATAAAAGTTGTGTGAACAAAGTGAGGCGGCGGCGGCCTCTATATATAGGTGAGGGAACAAGCTCTCCTCCCTAATTACTACTTCTAGATAATAATAAAATAAAGAGTCATATTCCTAAAAAGAATCCTAAAACCCCTAAATAAGCCTACTAAAAAGGAATAAAACATAAAATAATAGTTGTAGTCTTTAAAGCAGAAAAAAAGACCTAAATTAGGTCAAAAACCCTAATCTGGCCGCGTACGGCGGCTTGGGCCAGTTGGGCGCGTGTGGCGGCCCGGTGGGCCTGACCGGCCGGGCGGCGGGCTTGCTTCGGGTGGCGGTCGCAGGCCTGGTGCTTCGGGCGGGCTCAGTGGCAAGGGCCTTGTCCAAAAGACATGTTCTTCGTGGCTGGCTCCATAGAATTCCCTTGATCGGCCTGTTTCCTTTTTAGGGCTCGGGCCTTCTCTCTCCTTGGACCTTCTTTATTTCCGCTCGGGCCTTCTTCTTTAAGCTTCAGGTAGGCCTCCAAGTAGCTTCGGGTGTAGCTCTCCTGGGTCAGTCCAAGTGTCTTGCTTTGGGGCCATGGACTCCACTTCTTCTCAGAGCTCGGCTCAAGGTCATTCTCTGAAAGCTCTCCTCTTCGGGCAAAGGGTTCTTGGGCTCTCTTCCTTCTATACTCCAGAAGTGCTTCCAGAGGGTCACTCAAAGAACTGGCTTCTTCTTCAGGGCTCCTGGAGGTCAGACTAGGAGCAGGCTGAAGCTTCTCTTCGGTGCTAGGCCTAATACCCTCGGCCAACAGCATGGCTTGGGACAGCATTCCATTCCTCGGAGTCTTTCTACCTGCAAGTGAAGGATTTAGCCAGTATTTCTTGTCATACCTTGGCTTTAGGGCTCGAAGATGGCCTGCCCTTGGATTCATACGCTTCTTAAGAGGCCCTAGGGTCTTATCTCGGCCTGGTGATCCTGGTGGGGTGTAGGAGTACCGGTTGGCATCAGGGCAGCATTGTTAGATCTCATCAAGTTACCTACATGTTAAATAGTTAACTTGTATATGTTAACTAGGTAACATGCCCTAACCCCCCCCCCCTAAAGCCTAAATTTAAACCCTAAACCCTAAATTTAAGTTAACTAGTTAACCACATGTTTGGGCTTACAGTTAAATAGTTAACATGTGGTTTAACAAGTTGACTAGTTATCATGTGTTAACTAGTTAACTACATGTCCTAAGTTCTAAACCCGTAAACCCTAAATTTAAGTTAACTAGTTATAAGTAATTAGTTAACAGGTAAGTTAGATATTTAAAAAGTACGTTAACTAATTAACAAAGAAAAGTTGACTCGTTAACCACATGTCTAGGATTATTGTTAAATAGTTAGCATGTGGTTTAACAAGTTAACTAGTAATTATGTGTTAACTAGTTAACTACATGTCCTAAATTTTAAAACCCTAAACCCTACACTCTAAACCCTAAAATCTAAACACCTAAATGCTAAACCCTAAAACCCTAAAATCCTCATAAACCCTAAACCCTAAATTCTATATTCTAAACCCTAAACCCTAAAATCTAAACCCCTAAATGTTAGACCCTAACAAGTAATTAATTAACTAGTTAACAAAGTGAAGTTAACTACTTGACAAGTAAGTTAATTAACTAGTTAACAAAGTAAAGTTAACTACTTGACAAGTAAGTTAATTAAATAACAAGAAGTTAAGTTAAAAATAAAAATTAAGTAGTTAACATAGTAAAGTTAACTAGTTAACAAGTAAGTTAAATGTAAGGTTAACTAGTTAACATAACAAAGTTAACTAGTTAAGAAGTACATTAATTAATAGAACAAGATATCTATTTAGCAATGTAGGATAAAAAAAGTGATTTAACTTTTTTATCAATGTACATTCACACTGTCTAGTTAACATAATGTTTGACGAACAAAAGAAACAAATTGTTTAGTACCTCCTTAAACATAAAAAATAGAAAAAACACCCCCAACCCCCTAGATGTGGGTAGCCTTCGCTCAGATCTCGGGCAATAGTATTTTTATTTTTTACTAAAGACCAAATCAGAAAAATATCCATCCTCCTCCTCTCAACATAATCTTGTTCTTCAACAATGATGACATCTTTCCCTCATATTTCCCATGCCATTTCTCACACTAGTTAATAGCATATAGTCCAGCAAGCTTGGTGTCCGACTGCTTAATCTTCTTCAAGACATTCCATTTGTAGCTAGCACTCTTTTTTCCCTTCACATCAAACTCGGAACAAAATGCCTCAACACAACTGATTACTTTGTCACTAAGGAACTTATAAACTAGCTCAAAATCTTGCACTTGAATGCTATCCAAGAAGTGATACTTCTTATGCGCATTGCTAATCACGAAAACAACATAATTTTCATGATGTTTCACTGCATGAACCACTGGAAAAAAATAAAAAAAATTACACACGAAAATAACTAGTAACTTAAAGACTAGAAAATAAAACAAAAGCTACTTACACAATCAACTTTACTAAAATCAAGAGCTCTTGCTCAAGTAAAAGCAATGGTGTCACAAATTTACCAAACATGCTACCTTGTGATGGGGGAGTTGCAAATTAAGTTAATTTGAACCTTATAAAAAACAAAACCAAACCTCCCTAGTTAAGAAAGTAGTATAACTGGATATATAGATAAGTTAACTAGTTATCAAAACCAAACAAAAAAGTTTACAAGATAAACAAGCATTACAAAAAAAACTAACCATAAATTGTTCTTTAAAAATCTATCTCTTAACAACCTTCTCATTGATGACTAATCTCATATTCAATATATTAGTATATGAAACCAATGTGGCCACTGATATGTCACAATCAGGTTGAAGGGTCCTGATTTGTGCTCTATTCAGTGACATATTTGACATGGAGAACTGACTGTTTTGACATTGTAGACTCCCTCCTCCCTATTAATATAAAAACAAACAATTAGTTAACATATCATAATCATATTTAATTACAGATTAAGAGATGAGTTGAGGCAGTAAGCAACAACAAAGTTAAAAAAAACCTTGCTCAAAATTGTTGAGGGCATTTTGAGACTGAAGAACAAGCACCTCGGTAATAGCAGCAGGTGAGAGCGCAGATTTGAAAAATTTAACATGAATTTGAGCATTAAGTTTCGATAATGAAGGACTGATCTTTGAAGCACTTGCAAACCAAGTTATCGTAATCGGAATGGTAGGTTTTTTTAACCCCCAATGAGTTGCTGCTTGAGTCCTTCTTACCTATATTGTATGTATCAGGAACCACCATATGGTTGAGTTCAGCGCTTTAATCTATTAAAAAAATCAAGCCCAAAAGAACATGTTAGCAATTACTAAACATAGTTAACTAGTTAACAGAAGAGATAACTAACCCCCCCCACCCAAAAAAAAACATGTTAACAGTTAATAAAAAAAGTTAACTAGTTAACAAAACAGATTAGTAAAAACTGTAACATCCCTGCGCAACATGATGGTTTGAGACTCAAGTTCGGGTGATCAGGACATTGAAATCGATGTGACTGGGGTCCCATCAAAGTCTGGGACATTCTGAAGTGATTCGGGTTGAAGTTATAATAGGCCTGTGTATAGTAGAAACTACACGGTCGTGTACTTCAAGTACACACCGTGATTATCATGGTACAGGCCGTGTATCTATGATACACGGTTGTTCTTTAATTTTAGTTTCGCTTGTTGAGAAGTGCTTTTAATATGACACGGCCGTGTAGCTATACAACATGTCGTGTATCTTCATGATACACGCCGTGTAGTTGTAAAACACGCCGTGTTGTACGCCCAGAGTATAAAAAGATGGATTTTGACGGATTTCTGCAACTTTCCTCTCTCTTTCTCTCTCTAAAAACTCCATTATGTTGACGAACCAAGCTTCTATCAACTTCGAAGCTTGATTTCGGAAGCTACAGTGGTCCGTTTACGTCATCGTTTCTTCTTGTGGATTCTTGGCGACAAGGAGAAGAGATCGCTCTTCTTTCTTTGGGCTATTTTTTTGTTGAGTGCTATCGGTCAGAAAGAGAAAGAAGCCACGTTCTTGGGAAAGGGGAATCATTCATCCGTGGATCTAGAAGATGATTAGAGCCTCGTCTTTTATTCTAGGTGAGGGCTTATCGTCGATAGGGCAAGATGAGTAATGTGAGGAGTTACAATCTTACTTAGATGAAATTAGGGATTTGCATGTACTCTGAGAGAGTAAAATTGGGGAAAGTGTTAAGTGATTATTGATTGATTAATGATGGTGTTTTGTTGTGGGGTTTGGGAATGATAATGAATAATGATGTTAATGGATCAGAAATAGAAATGAGCTTCAGGATGAATGGGTTTTGGGTATGTGTATGCAATTACTGTTGTTGTCAGTTGTGGTTGTAGGAGGATGACTCCAATGAAGGATCATTCTATGAAGGACGAACATGAGAGTAACCCTAGACCTTGTGACATGGATACCTCTCTCTCTTTTCTGTGCAGGTGGGGTGGTCGGTAAGGCTAGCTGTTTACCCTTGTTGGTGATTTGTGAGATGATGATGGGATTGGACTGTTGGATATGGATGTAATGTGGTGATCTAGTGTTGGAAATGATGAACGAGTCTTGTGAATAGGAATGAATGGTTGTTCTTGTGGTGATTACTTGAATTACGATAGAACCGGTAGGAGTCCACACTGCCCACCTTGAAATGCAGTGAGTTTGAGTCTGTTCTCGGGGAGTAGATCACCTTGGTCAGTTGCCAAGGATTGGTTATTGGAGTTCGGTATACATGGAGTAGATCACCTTGGTCGGTTACCATTGATTGGTTATTATCCTCCCGAGGGAGAAGATCCTACATTAAGGATATTGTGTTATTGCTTCCATGGGAAGGGATCCTATTTAGGATGCGTCTGTGATGGTCGACAGTGGTGGTATGGAACAACTCCTAGGCGCCTTAATGTTAATGTGAGTTGTGCTTGGGGTGAAACGTGAATGTGATGCTATCTTGTGATTATAATGATTGTGGTTGGTGTTATTGGATCTGAGCTTGAATGTTGTTATGTGAACTATGATGATATGTGGTTGTTTGTAAGAACTGATGATGCTAGTTAGAGAACTGAACCTGGGTGATCACATAGACTAGCTTTAGGAATTAACAACTGAATAAACATAGGATTGATCCCGTTGTTAATTATGTTGAGTAGAATGTTGGGATAACTCCTTGTGGTTTAATTAGTTTGGCGCATAGTTGTGCCCAGTGGGTTCACTCAAGTTTATCAGGAAACTGATCCCCCTTTCCCCCCTTATAGGTTCTCATGGCTAGAGTTTGAGTTTGAGTTCCAGAGTTTCTGTTGAGTTCAATTGGGTTACGGATTGAGATCATGAGGTGAAGATTGGCTGCTTATACTTGAAGCTGACTACCTTTTTGAGCATTTTAGTTGACTATTGCTATTAGGGGATTTTGTACTCGTTTTGGATTTATGTTTCGGATTTATCTCTATTAGTTTTGAATCAGATTTTATTGTTTGGTGGCCACCTATTGGATTTGACTTTCTTTTTGGTTTAATATTTGTGCATTTTTATCATCATGGTTCTATGGTAATGCTCATTCCCGGTCTAACCATGGGTTGAACCCTGTTGGTTCGGGAAGGGTGTTATAAAAACCTAAAAATTGAAATTAACCAATATGGTAACTAGTTAACTTAACTAATTAAAACAAATGTAAAATACCTCCAACTTCTTTCAATTGTACAGTATGAACAAGCTTGCCAACGGGCTTCACACATGAGGAGGGACACTGCCAACATGTGGAGGTGACTTTGGAGAGGAATTGACGTGACCATACCCGACGACGTGACCAAGCCCTACTCGGCATTACCACTGAGGTCTGATTTCGAGCCGCGACATCAACAATACATGGAGCGGCCACCCGTTGATGCCGACTCACAATATCACCAATGTAGGTCCTAGAGTGTGGATGCTGACTGTGGCCCACCAGGACTCTAATGCTGACCAAAGCATTGCTATCGAGCTGATGCTAGCCGCCAAGACCTGATCTTGATCTGGATGTTGATGCTAAAGTGATCCGAGCCACCAGCCCTGGAGCAAATGCCTATTCCTGCACCCCACCAAGGTCAATAACGAGGGGCCGAAGCCTAGGGCCTTACAAGAAGCGCTTGGAGCCCAGACTTGCTCACAATCGGGCCTTACAAAGGGTTCCTCAAGCCTAGGTATATGACTCTATTCAAACGCAAGCCTTCCCCAGCATCCACACAAGCCAAGATCATAGTCAGGCCCCGCCAGGTACTCATGCTGGCACCGGCCCCAGATCTGGGCCCTAGACCAAGCCTAACATCAATCTTAGGCCTTGGCTCAATCCCTAGAAGCCTAGATGCCAAGGACCAGCCCAGAGACCCCCTTGAGGTCTTCCTAGAGTAGCACCAGAGAAAGAGGGCTGAAGGCTTGGCCACAAAAGTCAGAAGCCTTGAGTTAAGCCCCAACACGGGCCCCGAACTAGGCCTAGCACCGAGACTAGGCCCCAGGTCAACACCCATGAGCCCTAGGGCCTAATCGACACTTGAAGATCCTGTAGAGGCATTCTTGAAGACCTGGATAAGACAAGAGTCCAAAGGCCTGGACAAATTTGAATAGGACCGAGAGCTGAGCCTGCCACAGGCGCCAGGCCAGGATCCGGGCACTAAGACGGATCGATCTGGGCCGAGCCAACAATTGGCCCGTGCCATTTGGGATTTTCCAAAGGCACTGGAAACCTTATAGCCCCAGGATCAACCTCCAACAAACCTTGTTGGAATCGGAGAAGTATTGGGGGGAGCCACATGCTACAATGCACACACACAATCCGGGCCCGATCAAGATATCCGACCGAGCTCAAGATTCCTCACCGGACAAGGAAACCCTGATGAAATGCGCTAAAGGACCGTGTGTGCAAGTGCTATTAGGATTAGGACACATGAAGATGCATAACCCAAGTTAGAATCCAGCATTTCACACCCCATTCATCTCCGAGCAGGGCTAGGAAACCTAATCCGGCGTGATCCGAATTAGGGTTTTTGCTGGATTAGGCGGTATAGTGTTTTACTTACTTTTCAAGACTATTTAATTGTTTGTTTTGGTATTTTCTTTCTAGTTTCATTTGTTTAGGAATATTTAAGTCTTGTTAGTCTCCTACATAGGACTCTTGATTATTTTTCCTTATTAGCTTAGGAAGTAGTATTGTAGGAGGAATATGAGAGCTTGTTCTCCCTTCCTCACTTATAAATAAAGGCTGTCGGCCTCACTAGAAGAACAACCTTTGATTAAATAAACTACTTTCAGAACTTTTATTCTTTTCCCTTCAAGCTTTTGCTCGTTGTTGCATTGCTTAAGGTATTGGCTTATCGTCTAGGGTATTCACCCTTGAAGTGGTTCCTTCAACCGGACACTTAGGGTTCCTAGATTTCGCGTGCTAGTGGGTCAAAGTTCTCTCCATCCTGCTTCCATAGATTAGACTTGTTGCTAGGAGATCAACTTGCTGAGGTTAGGGTCATGGAGCATAGCTAGCCGTGGTTCACATCAGTTGGTATCAGAGCACGGTTCAACACTAGGACCAAATCTATCCCAGTCTCCAGTTTCATTCTTGGATTCATATCCTTTACTTTCTGTTCTAGAAAATTTCGAAAACCTTCACATCTTTAAAGTTCTTGTATTGAGTTTTCAATTGTAAGGCAGAAAAAGCTGGTGGCCATCAAAATCCATCAAAGGAAATACCAAAATAAGTTCAGAAACATAAAATAACTCAAAAACAAAGCAAGGCCACCTTGCCAAGTTCTTTTCGTTGTAAGTTGTGTTTAAGAAGAGGTGGTAGAAAAATAGAATAGCTTTCATTGCTTTTGTTTCTAATCATGGTAGACGAGCGGCTTAACAATATAGAGGGTCACATGAATACCATAGCTCAAGCCCTAGCCAGAGTACAAGCGGCACTAACAAGGCTTGAGAGGGGAGCCGACGATCGTGAGGAGCATGGAGATGGACCCCATGATGAGCTCAACCGAAGGGCCAAAAGACTAGTCCAAGAAATCGACGATGATGTGAGCAATCTCAAGCTGACCGTGCCTAAATTTATTGGAAAGGCCAATGCTGACGAGCACCTTGATTGGGAGAGAAGCATGGAAGACTTCCTTGAGTGCCACAACTATTCGGAGAGAAAGAAGGTAACCGTGGCAATCATTGAATTTACTGATTATGCTGCTCTTTGGTGGAGCCAAATTAGGAGACAGGTCCAAAGAGGTGAGGAGGATCCCATCGTTACATGGAGAGACCTCAAAGAAGAATGAGGAAACGGTTTGTACCGACTACCTACAAACGTGACTTGCACACCAAGCTTCAAACCTTGAAGCAAGGAGCCATGTCCGTGGAGGAGTACAACAAAGAGATAGAGATGCTGGTGACAAGGCTCGACTTGAAGGAGGATGAGGAAGCCAGGATAGCCAGGTTTACGAGAGGCCTACAACAAGACATCATGTACCAAGTCAACATAATCAATTATGTTGACGATGAGGACCTTGTAGCCCTTGCCATCCGAAAAGAGAGAGAGAGCTGAAGAAGGGATTTGGGAGGAGATCTAAAACACCTGCCAACCCTTGAAGAGGGAGTTCAAGTGCTGGCCACACCCCATGGAAGCCATGCCAGCCCCGAAGCACCAGGCCCTAACCCTAAAGAAACGGCACCACGGGTAACAACTACTCCCAACACCTATACTGTTCAGAATTCTAACCCACGTCCTAGTGGAATTGTGTGCTTTAAATGTCAAGGGAGAGGACACGTCTCTAGGGACTGCCCAAACCAAAGAACAATGGTGCTTAGAGAGGGAGAGATAGAGACGGATGATGAAAGAGAAGAAAGTATGGAAGAGGAGGAACCTAGATCCGAAGATGGGGAAGAAGTACAACAAGCTGGGCTAGAGAAGTTTTCAGGCATGTTCTTACGTGCCCTGATCCCGGAGCCAAGAGCAGACTCTGTCATCTAGGCCAGCCAAAAAGTCTATCCAGTCCCAGAGCCGGATTATTGCCCAGCCCCGGAGCTGGAGTCCTTCCCAGCCCCGGAGCCGGAGTCCTACCCAGCTGATGACACTCGATTTGACGTGATTATCAGCCTCATTTAAGCGACATTTCTTTGCTTGAGACATGGTTTTTAGGGTAGAATAACGATTATTCAATCGATTGCCCTATCTCGTGCCATTTGTGTTACCTTGGCCCGTTTCGGGTCTATTTGATGGTTTTCTAGTGTTTTTATGCTAGCATAAGTTTTTACCGTCAAATAAAGTAGCCAAGGACGTGTCTAAGGCATAGGAACCTCGAGGAGTTGCACCGGAATCGATCAAAGGAGCCAATCAAGCCAAAGCAAATTCTGCCCCGGATTACAAAGAATTTTCGCCGAAAATGCACTAGGATTTTCGGCAAAATATAAGCACAAATCAACCGCCGCCGGCTTAAGGAAACTTTCGGCGAAAACAATAAGTTTTCGAACCGAGAATGAAGTCCAGGAGAATCAGCCGAAGGTCCCTTCATTTGCAAAGGAATTTTCGCCGAAAATTCCTTAGTGATTTTGGCGAAAATATCAGAAGAATCCGGCTAATTTAGGGTTAAGTATAAATACTTAACCCGGCGGCCTAAAACAAAAAAAATCAATCATATACGTTTCATAATTACGTTTCCAAGGATTCTCTGGAGTTCTGGAGCGAAGAGTTAGAGTTCGAAGAGCCGGAAAGAGATCGTGACGCCATCCCTTCCCTCTCGGAGAATCGGAGCTAGGAGTGTAGTAAACTGAAGATCGAAGTACTGTCAGAGTCGTCTAAATTAGGTTTTTTAGATTTTTTTCTGTTCTTCCTCTGGATGATGAACTCTTCCTTTATCTTTGTTTCTTTTGTGATAAACATGAGTAGCTAAACTCGCTAGAACTTAGACTAGATGAACCCTAAGTGACCCAGGGCTTTAAAGCGGTCACGGATTGGCGGTAATTAGATTCGAAGTTCAATCAGTTTCTCTTTCATGTTTGATTTGTTCTTCATTGTTCATGTTTCTTATCTGGATCGATCACCTAGATTAGATTCTGGTTAAGCTAAGGATAGAAGCGAATGCTCGCCTTACTTTAAAACATCAAATCAAACAATTAACCTTATAATTAGAGTGTGCCTTTCGTAGGAACCGGTTAGGGTTAATTCACTTCTAGAGTAACTCACAAATCATTAGTAATCACACCAATTAAGTTAAGTCGTTGCGAGAGGCGACCGTACCCGGGCGGCTAGTTAATCTTGGTAGTTGGAACGGATAGAGCAAACGTTCGCCGGTCTTAAACCTAAGGGTAAGGAGTTATGGTGGTGTCTTAGAATTGATTGAATGAGAATCGAAATCCGCTGATCTGTTGATTGCCTATGCTCTGGGGAACGAAGGGGGATTGAAAGTCTAAGTTCGTTTGTCATCTTTTTTTCAACCAACCAATTTCCAATCTGTTTTCTAGTTTTAATTTTTAATTTCTCTGCATTTCTTAGAAGTAGAAGTCGTGGAACTCACACCACGCACTAAGTGTTTTTCTCTGAGTAATTCGCTAGTTCTGAAGTAGCCAATCATTTGAAGGCCCATGGAATAAGATCTACCCTAGCTTCTGTGAGCTTTGTTAGTTATTTGTTTGAATCCCGTTCAACGACCGGAGCGTTCATCAAATTGGCGCCATTGCCGGGGACTTCTTTTGACTGTTGAAAGAAGAACTGGCAGTTTATTCTTCTACCTTCCATCTTTCATCTTCCACCCACTTCGATTTTACACTGGTTTTGTTTGTTTTGTTTATTTGTAGGTTGTTCACAGGTTTATGCACCACCGCCCTCTCACACGTCTTCAAAAAGCCAAGAACGACCAGGCTAATAGCGTCGAGAGACCAGGCAGTTCTGCTCCACCTCTACAATCACAGATTCTGAAGATAGGCAAAACCAATCCACCCATCACTCCAATTAAGATTGAGGATCTGAAGGAGAGTTCCTCATCTTCATCCGCTTCATACACCGAGTCACTGTCACCTCCTCTATCTCCTACCATGAACGAGCGATTAACTGGACCACCACCACCAGGCGGCAACCCACCACCTGGAGGAAATCCACCGCCGCCGCCACCTGCACAGAAGAGTCTAGCAGACTATAACAAGCCGAGCGCGACTAGCGTTCGATCTGCCATTGCCGTTCCGCGCATTGAAGGAGATCCTGACTATGAGATCAAGATTCCATTCTTGACTATGATCTCTAGGGATTTACAGTTCGAAGGCAGGCCCCTAGACAATCCGTGCACTCATCTTGCAGACTTCCTTGATCTCTGCAGTACTTTTAAGAACGGAAACCTCGACAAAAATACTCTTTGTCTGAGAGCTTTTCCGTTCTCTTTGAAAGGCCCCGCTAAGAGGTGGCTTACTGGCAAACCACCTGGCTACTATACTGACTGGGATACTCTGGCTTAGGACTTCATTGAAGAATACTTTCCGCCAGCCAGAACAACTGCCATCAAGGACAGCATTGCTAGATTCTCCCAGAAAGAAGGAGAAAGCTTATATGATACTTGGAATCGATTCCAAGAACTTCCTCTACAACTGCCCTCATCATGGATTCGAGCAGAGGCAGTTAGCTGAAATATTTGCTTGTGGCCTTCGAGAAGAATCTGCCAAGTGGGTCAATTCTCTAGCTGAAGGGGATTGCACTACACTTACACCTGAAGCTGCTCTTCTTCATTTCGCAAATTGTGCTTCCAAGTCGAGGAACTGGGAACGACAATCTGAAGGATCAAGGAGCAAGCTAGATCTCGAGGCTACTATCAAGGCAGAAGTAGAGAAGCATTTGAAGAAGTCTACCACACCGATCAAGCCGCCAGCAGCTTCTGTCTATGTTACCGATTGCGAGTGGTGTGGAGCTTGCGCACATAATGGAGGCCGTTGCCAGAATTTTGGTAAGACAGAAGTCTGGTCCGCCGAAGAAGTCAGTTTTGTCCAACAAGGCTTCGTTAATAATCAGAATGGTTGTGCTGGCTACCGCAACTTCAGGCAGCAAGGGAACTATCAAGACAGACCTCCCTACAATGCTGGCGCCAACCATAATAAGAACCAGAATAACCGCCCGGCTGGTCCAGCTCAGGATCAAAAGCCTAGCCATCCGCCGGCAGGTGTCTACCAGCCACCGCATCGCAATCTAGGTAACTATGGAACTGCTCCTGGCAATCGCCAGAATCAATATCTGAACAATACCTACCCAGGGCAGCAGAATCAAAGAGAGAACAACGTCAGTGACCTGGATAAGAAGCTCAGCCAGATCATCACCAGACTTGATGATCACGACAGTCAGTTCAAGGCTCAAACTCTTCTCAATCAAGAACAGATAGCATCTGGAAAAGAATTGAGCAAGTCGTGAACAACATCTCAAGCATGCTAGCATCTGGTAGACCATTTGGCCAACTTCCAAGCCAGACAGAGCCAAATCCGAGAAAGGAGCAAGCCAAGATGGTAACCACTCGAAAGTGCCCAAATTTAATTGCTGATGCTTGTTCTATTTTACGCAGGATCGCTGAAACTCCGGAGGAAGAAGAAGAACAGAAACTGGCGCCTAAGGAGGATGATCCTCCTCTTGCACCGTACGTCGTGAAGCCTCCGTTTCCAAGAGCATTGCTGCCAAATGCGAGGATCGAGACTGGCATGAAGGGGAATAAAGAAGGATATCCTGACATTCGTATCAAGAAACCTACCTCTCCATATCCAGCTAAGTGCTCTGATCCTGGTTCTTTTACTTTACCTCTGGTCATTAATGATGTCGAGATTGAGCGTTGTTTGGTTGATCTTGCCACGTCTGTTAATGTTATGCCGATGAGTCTGTTTGAAAAACTGAACCTAGTCTTTAACCGCCTAGTATGCAACTTGTCTTCGCTGATAGATCACTTAAAACTCCTAGAGGAGAAATAAAAGATGTTGTTACTAGATGTGGTCCTTTCACGTTCTTAGCTGACTATGTGATCATTGACACTAGTAAGGATGATTCTACCATTCTCATAGGACGACCTTTCATGGCTACTACTGGAATGAATATCAATGTTCCAAATGGTTCTTTGACTTTGAGAGTTGGTAAAGAAACTGTAACATTTCGTCTTAAAGACGGAATGAAATATAATCCTAGAGGTGACGAAATTCATTGTTTAGCTGTTGAAACTGTAGAGTTGACTCCGGTCAACTCCGTCACTAATATCTCTTCTAGTGTACCTAGATCTGTTGTTACTGCAGGTGCTGGACAGGTTATCAAGCAGAAACCGAAGCCTGTTCCTCAAAAACTGTCAAAGAAGAAGGAACTGCAAGCCTCTTCTAAACCACCGAGCAGACCTTGAGGGAAGAACAAGAAGACGAAGACCCAAATGGTCTAGAGACCAAAAGCTCCACCGTCTCCCTTCGAGCCAGCTGCACCACCAATTCATTCCGAGAAACCGGCGCCGGAACAAGTATGGAAGGAGAAGCCAAAAGCATCTCCTAAGGAAGTACTAACGATCACCGATCCTGGTGATACCAAGCTGGAGATGAAAGAAAAGAAGAAGCTGACAGTCCTCATTCCTTCCATCGTAACACTCAAGAAGGATGACCTCTCCAGAGAACTGTTCGGACCATTCAAGTTCATCGATCATCTTCCCAACGGACGTACTAAACTCTTACACGCGAACGGGAAGAGATTCACGCTCACCGGAGAAGCCCCGAAGCTGTACTTTATGAACTCCGACGTGAGCGTTAAGGAGAATCTGAGTTGGGATGTCTACTAATACCGTCCAGGTATCGTCCAGCTCAAGGACGTTAATAAAAGAGCGCTTCGTGGGAGGCAACCCACGACTGGAGTCAATTTTTTTTCATTTGTGTCAACTATGTGTTTTTAGAGTCGGTTCGGGGGAGCTAAAATTGTCAGTTTGTTTGATTTCTTATTTTTAGTTTATAGCCTGTGTGTCATAGTGTCGTTGAGAAGTCGATTGAGGTCTTTCCGATTTTGTGGATTAAATTGTGATTTTCTGAAGTTGGCCGGATTTGCGAAAATATTTTCACCCGAGTAGTTCAAAATTTTCGGCGAAATACACCCCTGTTTTCGGCAAAATCACCTTTTGAATTTTCGAACCCGGTCTCCTGTTTCATATTTTCGGTTCAAAAAGTTGTGTTTTTTCGGCGAAAATCTATTTGAAAACCGGCGGTGATTTTAACTCCCATTTTCGGCGAAAATGTTCAATTATTTTCGCCGAAAACTCCTTTGAAAATCAGCCAATTTTCCACTTAAAATCCGGTCTACTCTCTCTCTCTCCCCACTTTCCTATTTTCGAAAATTTCAAACCAAAAACCCCTCCCCCACTGTTTTCGACCACCGCCGACCGCCACCCTTTTTAAACCGCCACCGCCGCTGTTTATCGCTGCCGCCGCCGTCGCCGACTGCCGCCGCTCCCCTCTCCTTCCATTTCCGATCGATTTAAGCCCTAGAACACTAGAATCAGAGCTCTACAGCTCCAGTTCTCCGAAACCCTAAAATGTTTGATTTTTCACCGATTCCTCCCAAACCGTTCACTTTTTGCATCCATGGCTTCAAGGTAAAGTGTACAACTTTTCATTACAATCTTTTGACATATGGATTGCTGATTTTAATCGGGGTTGACTTTTGGTTGACTTTTCGGTTTGCCTCGATTTGCGTGCCGACTATTTTCGTGTGAACTAGGTTAGCTAAATTACCTGAACTGTTCTAGCTTGCTTAGGGAGTATCGTGCTTAAATTCCATATCATTTGATCATGTGTTGCTATGCATAGGATTGATTCTTGGTAATGTTGACCTTTGTGAGAAATGTCGGTTTGACTTTGAATTGTTTTGATCATTTCGCTGCCTTATGTGCTCTGTCTTGTTCATATTATTGTGCTTGCCATCTGTGATCTTATTATACCGTCATTGTCCAAGTTGTGATAGTCTTGCCATGATTAGGGTTCAATGTTCTATTCTGTTGACTTTATGAATGTCGGTTTGACGTTTGAACTCTGATTGTGCTAATCAATTCTGGTTGTTCCCAAACATGTGTGTTATTGCTTGTGATTACCGGTTGATCTACTTTGCTTACCCCCACTCGGTTTTCCTCATTTCTTTGTGAAATTGAGTTTTCCGACTAAGTGTGGGGTAGGATTTTAGTTTGACTAATCTGGTTTCACTTATGGTTTTAGGAACACCACTTATGAGCGCAGGACTAAGGCGCGACTTGATGCCGCCTCGAGCTCCAGAGCCCCCGCTCCCGTCACACCCGCGGTCCAGGGCCCTCCACCTACTGTACCTCGACGGGCTGGGTATTACCGCACTATCGCTCGTCTACCGGACTTCTATTTCGAGTGCTTCCAGAAGATCGAGCATATCCGTGGAGCCAATGTCCGCCCACTCTCTATGGAGTCACTCCACGATCTTGATGAGGACTACCACCGGAACGTGCACGACGCCCTAGCACACGCCGGACTCCTAGAGCTGACTACCATAGCTTCCGACTTCCCAGACATTGCTCTCCAGGAGTTCTAGGCGACCTTTGACCTGGACGAGCACAAGAGGAAGCAGCGCCAGAAGGTTATTACCTTCTGTCTTGGCGGAGTGCGCAAGGAGCTCACCTATGATGAGTTTGCTGCTCATCTAGGCATCCCCCACGAGCACTATCATGGCCATCACCTTGGCTGGGGCGACGATGATGATGACGAGGAGTACAACGCGCTCTGGAGCCACATGACTGGAGTACCTGGTGATCGCCTCACGGGTCATGACTCAGTTAAGTCCCTCTCTCACCCTCTCTTTAAGTTTATTCATATGGTTTGGCGTAGATTGCTTTTGTATGTTCCAGATAAGGATCGCCACCATATCCTGAAGGAGGAGCTTATGCTTCTTCGAGCCATCCGAGAGAGCTTCCCTCTTCACCCCGGATGGGTAATGGCTCGCATCTTCCGCCAGAAAACCAAGAGGCGGACGCCACCTCGCGCACTTCTGGGAGGTAATTTCATAGGTCAGCTCATCATCTCCTTCGGCCTCGACCATGAGTATGGCCAGAACATTCCACGACGTCGAGTCAGGACCGTTGGAGGAGACTTAGCGGTCCAATATGACCTAGAGCTAGACATCAGTCCCCAGGTAGCAGCAGATCCCCCTCTCCAGCATGTAGCCGAGTCAGAGGGCGAAGATGATGCTGAGGAGCAGCAGCCCCAGCCGCAGCCGGAGTTCCATGACTATATGCCCTCGCCACACCATCAGGCAGGGTATGCACACCAGTCGCCGCCGCACATTCCCGATCCATATCAGGCGCCTCACCCTCAGCACCGACTGCACCCCGCGGACATTGGTGAGTTGTATGAGCGACTGCAGGAGTGTCGCATTCAAGACAATGCCACTCAAGAGGCGAGATGGACTATTATGCAACAACATATGCGCCGCACCGATAGGCGGTATGAGGCTCAGCTGGCGTGGCAACGCCAGCTCGGTGAATTTCTCCACTTTCCACCCCCGACGCGCCTGGCGAGCAGTGATCGGGTTGTATCCTCTTTCTTGTCCCTTCTTTTTATTTCTTCTTTTCGGATTTTGATCCAACTTTTTTTCTGTGTGGATATGGGACACTTGTCCCGGTTTCCTTTTTATGTTTCAATTATTTTTGTTTTGTAGGCAGTAGGGAGATTCCCTTTGCTTCATTTCGGTAGATTCCCGCTGCTTCGAGGAATCGAGCTCATCCCCTACACCAACCATCTCGATCCAGGTTCTTCTACTTCACTCTGAACTCTAATTTTAGTCCTGTGAGGACACAGTCTGATTTAAGTGTGGGGTAGGATGCTAGAGAACCTTGCATGAACTTGATTCCCCTTGATTGTCTTTTTGTGTGCCTCGTGATTCCATTCCAGTCTCTCTAGCATTAAAATGGCTCAGTTCTTGATTTTTGATGTTAAGTTGTTGTTCAAACTTTCATAATGATGCTTAGACTGCTTAACCTAGAACTTGAGAACCAACTTGCGTACTTTGATGCTAAATTGCCTGGTCAGAACAGAATTTTTAAAATCACACTTGTAGTTTGTAGCCTTGATTGCATGAAAATGACCGAATCCGACTAGCAAACCAACTGTGAGCTTTTGATCCATTGCACATAACTTGCAATTTTAATTCTTTTTGAGTGATTTTCTATTTACTTGAATGAGTTAGAATTTGCATGAGACCTACTCGAGACCACACGATGACACGAGTTCTAGAATGATAGGGTCACCTAGATTCAGCTACTAAGCCAGATAGCCTACATAACGATAACATCCATTAGGTGTGGACCCTTGAGCTTGGCCTGTTCTTTCGGTTCGATAATACATTACAGCCATTTCCCCATTCTTTCATTCCCCATTGATCCCCTGTGCTTGTAGTTCTAGATTGACCTACCGGAAGTCGGTTTGTGGTAACCTGCCTATAGCCATTAAACAAGTGGTCTTAGCTATTATGTCCGAACGTGTAAACCCCTCTAGCAACTAAAAGAAAAATCGGCACAAAAGAAAAATAAAGAAAAGAAGCAAGTTTCAAAAAAGAAAGAAAAAATAGAAAAAGAGGAAAAATCAGAAAAGCTTCAAGTTTGTAGTTCAATAAAACGTTCTTCTCCCTACAAATGGAAGAACGAAATCAAAAGAAAAAGTTGAAAAAAAAAGAAAAAAATGTGTAAGAAAAATAATAAGTGCTAGGTTGCTTGAGGGTATCATAGGACGAGCGTTCATTATTCCACCCGTGTTTTGTTAGAAGGTAGGAAGCCATAGACTAGATTCGAGGGAAGTTAGTCGAAAGCTGCACCGCACAAAGCCATCATCATACATTCCCATCATCCATCGCATCATAAACCCGAGTAGTGTAGAATTCGATACAGTCCTAGCAGGGAAGTCCTTCTTGACTAGTTACTCGTGTTGTCACAGTGGTGGAGATGTGGTCGAAATGCAAACTTATGACAGAATTCAGTAACAGGAAATGATTGAGAGCATAAACACGTCCTTAAACACAGAGAGTGAGAGTTCCCATTGTACTATATATATCCTGTGTGAGGAGTCTGGTCGGTCAGGTCAAATTCGTGCATAATTGGTTGCTAATTACTTGTCGTTTGCAGTTTATTAGTGAGACCAGGTAGTTTGGCTGATCAGTATGCATGATAGGTTTCTTGTTCTAGGAATTAGCTGTCTAATAATTCATTGTGTTTGCTTGAGCTCCAATTTAACTGATCTTATCATTTATGAACATGAGCGTTTCTATTCAGTTTGCTTGAAGACAAGCAAAAGCTTAAGTGTGGGGTATTTTGATGACACTCGATTTGACGTGATTATCAGCCTCATTTAAGCGACATTTATTTGCTTGAGACATGGTTTTTAGGGTAGAATAACGATTATTCAATCGATTGCCCTATCTCGTGCCATTTGTGTTACCTTGGCCCGTTTCAGGTCTATTTGATGGTTTTCTAGTGTTTTTATGCTAGTACAGGTTTTTGCCGTCAAATAAAGTAGCCAAGGACGTGTCTAAGGCATAGGAACCTCGAGGAGTTGCACCGGAATCGATCAAAGGAGCCAATCAAGCCAAAGCAAATTCATCCCCGGATTACAAAGGAATTTTCGCCGAAAATGCACTAGGATTTTCGGCGAAAATATCAGCACAAATCAACTGCCGCCGGCTTAAGGAAACTTTCGGCGAAAACAATAAGTTTTCGAACCGAGAATGAAGTCCAGGAGAATCAGCCAAAGGTCCCTTCATTTGCAAAGGAATTTTCCCCGAAAATTCCTTAGTGATTTCGGCGAAAATATCAGAAGAATCCGACTAATTTAGGGTTAAGTATAAATACTTAACCCGGCGGCCCAAAACAAAAATAATCAATCATATACGTTTCATAATTACGTTTCCAAGGATTCTCTGGAGTTCTGGAGTGAAGAGTTAGAGTTCGAAGAGCCGGAAAGAGATCGTGACGCCATCCCTTCCCTCTCGGAGAATCGGAGCTAGGAGTGTAGTAAACTGAAGATCGAAGTACTGTCAGAGTCGTCTAAATTAGGTTTTTCAGATTTTTTTCTGTTCTTCCTCTGGATGATGAACTCTTCCTTTATCTTTGTTTCTTTTGTGATAAACATGAGTAGCTAAACTCGCTAGAGCTTAGACTAGATGAACCCTAAGTGACCCAGGGCTTTAAAGCGGTCACGGATTGGCGGTAATTAGATTCGAAGTTCAATCAGTTTCTCTTTCATGTTTGATTTGTTCTTCATTGTTCATGTTTCTTATCTGGATTGATCACCTAGATTAGATTCTGGTTAAGCTAAGGATAGAAGCGAATGCTCGCCTTACTTTAAAACATCAAATCAAACAATTAACCTTATAATTGGAGTGTGCCTTTCGTAGGAACCGGTTAGGGTTAATTCACTTCTAGAGTAACTCACAAATCATTAGTAATCACACCAATTAAGTTAAGTCGTTGCGAGAGGCGACCGTACCCAGGCGGCTAGTTAATCTTGGTAGTTGGAACGGATAGAGCGAACGTTCGCCGGTCTTAAACCTAAGGGTAAGGAGTTATGGTGGTGTCTTAGAATTGATTGAATGAGAATCGAAATCCGTTGATCTGTTGATTGCCTGTGCTCTGGGGAACGAAGGGGGATTCAAAGTCTATGTTCGTTTGTCATCTTTGTTTTCAACCAACCAACTTCCAATCTGTATTCTAGTTTTAATTTTTCATTTCTCTGCATTTCTTAGAAGTAGAAGTCGTGGAACTCACACCACGCACTAAGTGTTTTTCTCTGAGTAATTCGCTAGTTCTGAAGTAGCCAATCATTTGAAGGCCCGTGGAATACGATCTACCCTAGCTTCTGTGAGCTTTGTTAGTTATTTGTTTGAATCCCGTTCAACGACCGGAGCGTTCATCACCAGCCCCGAAGCAGGAGCCCTACCCAGCCCCGGAGCCGGACTCCTGCCCAACCTCGGTGATGTGAACCGCCGCAACTGTGGCCAGACGACCCTAACCATCATAAGTTGATCTTCAAGAAACAAGCCTAACCTATGAAACCGGGATGGAATTAGACTTTGACCCACTAGCTATAAAGAGCTAGGAACCAGAAGTATCAAGTCGAGTACCCTAGACGATAAGTCGATCTAGACGACAATCAATTCCATGAAAGTCGAAAAGAGAATTGCAAATCCATACAAGAGGAAAACTGAAGTTTAAGTGTTTATTAATTTCAAGGTGTGTCTTACAAGAGAGGCCGAAGGCCTTTATTTATATGTGAGGGTGGAGAACAGGCTCTCCAATTCCTCCTAAGAAACTAATTCCTAAATTAATAAAGAAATAAAAAGATTCCTAATTAAGCTACTAAAAAGGACTTAAAATAATCTTAAATTATTCTAAGAAGGAAGCAAAATTCAGACTCATAGTCCTACAAGGAAAAGACTCCTTCCTAAACAAGAACTCTAAAAAGAAAGCTGGAAAATTCCTAAAAAACAGCTAAACGGGTTCTGGAAGATTCAGCCAAATAAATACGGAAAATTACGCCCTTTGGCAGATCACTAGTAGACTCCATGGGCTACAACTTTCATGTTGGACTTCAGCCCATAGTCTGTCTCCAAGTAGCCCATATTCGTCAATATTTATCAGACTACGAATCTGTCCAAAACCGGGAAATACTAGCTTGATTAGGATTTCTTATTCGGATGTACTTGGCATCTCCTCTTCGTGTCCCGCATCTTTGATGGTCAACCATCCTTCCTTGGATCAGGCTCAGGTGTTGGCCTGATCTTGGTTCCGGGCATTGGATTCCTCGATCAATATTGATGATGCCACGGCTCGACATCACTTGGGCTTGGTCCAGCTCTATGTCCTTTGTGCCCTCCTTACGTCCTTCTCCGAATCTGACTTAGCATGGTGGAGGTTTGTCCGTGGGTACTAGGGAATCCTTGAAGCCAAAGGAATCCTGAAAGTCACATGCACTTTTGAGGCTCGACCAAAAGTGTTTCTCTTACGGGCGTCGGCATAGGCCTTGCGCCTGTGTTTGGCCTGGCCTAGGGCCTTTGAGTTTTCTAGCCAGGCCTTCCAGCCTTTGTCTCTGACGAACTTCTAGGAACTCCTTAAGAGGGTCTCTAGATAGGTGCTTGGCCTCAGAGCCCATAGGAGTCGGTTTGGAGCCTAGTCTTGGTGGTAGGCTCGGCCCAGGGCCTGGTCTGGGCTTGGTGTCAGCATCACCTCTTGGTGGGTCATTAATTTGGCACTGGCTTGAGTAAGTGCTGGCATCAGTGCCTCAGCATCCTCGTAGGGGTGTCTTCTTGCTCTGGGGCTTTGGCTCTCCTAGGCTCCGGGGGTGGTGGTGGTATAGGCCTGTGGCCGGTGTAGTCTCGACCGTCATTTGTGTTGGGGCTGGATCGACATCAGTCTCAAGGCATGATGCTGGTGCTCCTGGTATGGGGTATTTTCCTTCCAACAAGGGAAATCCTTTCTAATTTTATTCACCTGTTCCGCCATCTTATGTTAACATGGGGAGGTTCGGGCTTGGTGCATGTGATGTCGTATCCACGCCGGGGTTCGTAGTTGGGATCACTTTAGTTCGGGCCATACTAGGGCTAGTATGTGGGCTCCTGTCTCGGGGCTGGGTGCTTTGGGTTATATTGGGGCTGGTACGGAGGCTCCTAGCTCGGGCGCCTGTGGGTACCGACGCTCGTGCTAGGGCATGAGCTGGGGCTAGGGCCGGTGCTAATGTTGGAGCTCGGGCTTGGGCTCGTATTTAGGCACGATGTTGGTCCTAGGCGTTGGGGCCTCTCTGAGCGCTGGGGCCTGATGCTGCTGCGGAACTGGGCCGCTCTATGGCTGAGGGGTTGGGGCCTGGTCTTGCGCCGATGCTGGGCGCTTGATGCGAACCGCCTTCTCCAGGAAGGGATCGACTCAACACCCAAAACTATATTATCAGCCCCACGAGAACCTAACCTTTGAAACCGTGGAGAACCCTTGAAATCCACTAGATATTGATCTAGGAACCCCAAGTATTCAGTCGAGTTGGTGCCACAAACAAAGGATGATAGCCTTTGATGATAAACCAAAACCTTAAGCTAAGCAACAACGAGCAAAGACTTGAAGGAAAGAGAACAATGTTCTGAAATTTTCATTAATCAAAAGTGTCTTACAATCGTGGCCGAGGCCTCTATTTATAGCTCAAAGGGTGGCCAAGGCCGGTTCCAACTCTAAAATGGAAAATTAAAATAGTCCTAAAAGATAGGCCGAAGAAACTATTAAAAATAAACTAAGTTGTCAAAAATAAAACTCCTAAACCGGCCAAAATTCAGCAAAACCCTAATCCGGGCGGATTAGGGCAAACCGGCAGTCCGTGTCCGGGTCGGACTGGGAAAAGGCTCTGGGCGCATCGGCGGGCCATCCGGACGCCGGCAGGAATCCTTCCGCGGCTAGGAAAAGGAGTCCAGGAGCGCGCGGTGGCATTTCCGTAAATACTGCTAGCTCCGGGTGACCGGGTGGCCAGGTGATGTTCTTCGGCTGTGGTGACTGGCTCGGCATCACTCGCTCTGGACCCAGTACTAGGGGTTTAGTGATGCCGGGGTATTCTGGCCTTCTGGTTGGCATTTCCTCGGACAAGCAAGGTTTTCCCCAAGTCTTTTGGTTTCCTGAATCTTCTGGCATCAACTTGTCCGCCAGGTTCTGAGTGCTGAGCAAGGTTGTCCGATACAGGGGCTGGTTGTCCGCATCCGCCAGGGCCGGGGTAGTGTCCCTCGGGCTTTTTTCTCCTTTGTGGGATTTCTATCGATCATCAAGGGTCAGCACCGTGCATCCTTCCCTGATGAACCTCTGGTCCAGCTCCTCATGCTTGGCTCGACTCCAATCACCAATGTAGGCGTGACCCATGTTTTGAAGGCTTTGACTTGGCTCCTGGTCAAGGGTAGGTCTGGTCGGGTCCAGGGCACCGGGGGTTCATCATTCCCCTCTTTTTGAGGAGGATTCGTCCTCGAATCTGTTTTTGCAAAGTCATCATCATAGAAAGGAGTTAAGTCAGCTACATTGAAAGTAGCACTCACACCATAGGTATTAGGTAAATCTAAAACATAAGCATTATTGTTTATCCTTTCAAGGACAGTGTAAGGTCCATCTCCTCTTGGCAACAGCTTAGATTTCCTTTGCTCAGGAAACCTATCCTTTCTGAAGTGAATCCACACTTGGTCACCAGGTTGGAAGATTTTCTCCTTTCTCCCACGGTTTGCATTCCTTAGGTATTGAGCTGTCCTTTTCTCGATGTTGGCTTTGGCCTTCTCATGAAGCTTTCGGACGTACTCAGCCTTGGTGTGTCCTTCTGAATCTAGAAACTCATGTATAGGCAATGGTGACAAATCCAATGGGGTTAGGGGGTTAAAACCATAAACCAATTCAAAAGGAGAGTATTGAGTGGCTGAGTGGACAGATCGGTTGTAAGCAAACTCTACATGGGGTAGGCAGTCCTCCCAAGTCCTAAGGTTGGACTTAATGATGGCCCTAAGCATTTGGGATAGGGACCAATTGACAACCTCTATTTGGCCATCTGTTTGAGGGTGGCAGGTTGTGGAAAACATGAGCTTGGTTCCTAGTTTAGCCCACAAGGTTTTCCAAAAGTAGCTTAGGAATTTTGAGTCTCGGTCAGAAACTATAGTCTTAGGGATGCCATGAAGTCTAACTATTTCACAAAAGAATAAGTCAGCTATGTGGGATGCATCATCTACCTTATGACATGCAATGAAATGAGCCATTTTTGAAAACCTATCTACAACCACGAAAATTGAATCTTTGCCTCTCCTAGACTTAGGTAATCCTAGAACAAAATCCATAGATATATCTACCAAAGGGTGTTCATGGCAGACTCCCGTGCTGGGTCGGTCGGTGTGATCTGCTCGGCTTCAGCCGGTGCATCCGGGGTGATCACTCGGTTGTTGAAGGCTAAAAATTTTTCCAGACCTTCCACATTAACTTCTTCACCCTCACTGGATTCCTCCTCTAGTTCTTCAACAATTGGCTCCTCTTCATCATCCGTGACAACCTCTCCTTCTCTAAGCACCATGGTTCGGGTGTTAGGGCAGTCCCTTGCCATGTGACCCCTGCCTTGACATTTAAAACACACAATGGCACTAGGTCGAGCATTGGTAGTATGAATTTTTGAGCTGGGGCTAGGTGTTACCCATGATGCCGACCCTTGGTTAGGGTTTGGCCTCGATCCAGAGCTCCTGCTAGGGTTTGGCCTCCAAGGGGTGTTTCCTGCACTCCTGTCTCCTCTCACAAGGGCACTGATTGGTGGCGGGTAGTCCTTCTTCCAAGACCATTCTTCAGCTCCTTCTCAACCCTAATAGCCACGGTTATCAAATCATCATAATCAACAAAGTTGAGGATGTTGACTTGGTGTAGGATCTCCTTCTGTAGTCCTCCAGTGAACCTTGCTATTTTGGCATCTTCATCCTCACTTAGGTCAAGCTGTGATGCGAACCGCCTCCTCTAGGAAGGGATCGACTCAACACCCAAAACTATTTATCAGCCCCACGAGAACCTAACCTTTGAAACCGCGGAGAACACTTGAAATCCACTAAGTATTGACTTAGGAATCCCAAGGTATTCGGTCGATTTGGTGCCACAAACAAAGGATGATTGCCTTTGATGATAAACCAAAACCTTAAGCTAAGCAACAACGAGCAAAGACTGAAGGAAAAGAACTAAGTTCTGAAATTTCAATGATTATTCAACGTCTTACAATGATGGCCGAGGCCTCTATTTATAGCTCAAGGGTGGCCTAGGCCGGTTCCTACTCTAAAAAGGAAAAACTAAAATAATCCTAAAAGATAGGCTGAAGAAACTATTAAAATAAACAAAGTTGTCCGAATATAAAACTCTAAAACCGGCAAAATCGAGCAAAACCCTTATCCGGGTGGATTAGGGCAAATCCGGCTTTCCTTGTCCGGGTGGGATTGGGAAACCTCCAGGCGCGGGCAGGAATCCGGACGCGGCTAGGAAAAGTGCCCGGAATGCGCGCGATGGCATTTCCGTAATTACCGCGGGCTCCGGGTGACCGGGTGGTCGGGTGGCGGCCTTCGGCGCTGGTGACCGGCTCGGCATCATTCGCTCCGGACCCGGTGCCAGGGTTTTGGTGATGCCTGGCTGTTCTGGCCTTCTGTTGGACATTTCCTCGGGCAAGTGAGGTTCTCCCCAAGTATTTTGACCTCCTGAATCTTCTGGCATCATCTTGTCCGCCAAAATGTGAGTGCTGATCAGGGTTGTCCGAGGCAGGGGCTGGTTAGCCGTATCCGCCGGGGCCGGGGCAGTGTTCTCAGGGACCCATCCTTCCTTGGTCACGTATTCTTGAATCCTTTTGACTTCTGTTCTGCATAACTGAAGTGACTCCCAGCAGCGGACCGGCTGGAAATTCCTACTCCTACACCCCGCCGGGGTCACCCACAAGGGCAAAGGCCTTAGTGCCCTATAAGAAGCGCTCAGAACCTCACCAGCACCTTAAGATAAACCCTCAGAGGTGTACCAAGCCCCAGCAGGTGGTGAGGTTCAAGCACAGCCCTCCCCGAAGGGCTCAACAAGCACGGATGAGCGTCCGGACCCATCCGGCCTTAACTTGGGCCCCGGCGCTCATGGCAGTCAAGGAACCAAGCTTGCCCGGCCCCTTGGGCAATAAGCCTAAGGACCCAGGAGGTGCTACACAACCCTGGGATCCTCTAGATGCCTTCCTAAAAGAATGCCGACTGAAGAAGGCCAAGCTCCAGCCTAAGGAAGCTCCAACCGGCCCCGCCCCGAGCGCCCCTCCAGCCCTATCATCAAGGCTAGGCTTCCAAGAGCTCAAGGACCGGATAACTACCTTATGGGAACCTCTAAGGACCTTCCTAGACAACTGGGATAAATAGGGAAGGCCAGGCCTGAGCATACCCGGAGAAGGCCCGAAGGCAGACTGCACCCGGGCGCCAGCCCCGGCCTCAGAAGGCCCCAACCGGGCCTTAAAAACCATCCAACACCAGACTCGAGCCCTATGAGGTTTAGCACCTGCCCTCCACTCCATACAAGGCCTAGAACCGAGCCTAGGAGCTGCCCGCCTATGAACCACGAAGGAACTGGAGGAAATGAGGAAATGGGAAGACGGCCGAGCAGGAACCCCGGATGCCGAGCAGCATCAGCATCAGACCCGCCAGAGTCAAGCATCTGAAGCCTCGAGCATCGCCCAGCCCGAGCAAGCGACGCCGCCGCCAATTCTAAGCTCGATAGCAAAGGCGGCGCCGGCTTTCCTAATCTGGCCAGCGCGTGAGCGAAACACCCGACCGGACCCGCCGAATCCTCCGGTTTAGGGTTTTTAGCCGAATTTGTATTATTTTAGTCTTTTAGTATTATATTCGGATTTTCCTTCTTAGTTTCGATTCTTTAGGAGCAAGTAAGTCTTATTATATTCTAAACAGGACTTAGGCTAATATTTTATTATTTTTAGAGTTATTTTTCGAGTAGGAATCGTGAGCCTGTTCACGATTCCCTCACCTATAAATAAGAGGCTTCGGCCTCATTGTAAGACACACCCCTTTTGAATCAATTAATCAAATAAGAACTTTGTTCTCTCAATTCTTTAGTTTTATGCTGCGTGCATAGCTTAGAATAGGTATTATCGATAGAAGTATTCCCCTTCTCTCGTGGAGCCATTCCTGGACACTACGGGTTCCCGGCTGATTATATAGCCGACGGGTCCTAGTACTAATCCGCCCTGGTGCCAAAGGTGATCGAGCGAAGGTTCAAGACTAGCGGTGGTTAGGGTCGTCTGCCCACGGTTGCGGCGGTTCACACCAGCCTCGGCCCCTGCCCCGGCACTAGTCTCGGCCCCAGCCCCAGTTCAGCAACCGGCCCCAGCCCCGGCGCCAGACTAGCCCCCGGCGCCCGACCAGTCCCTGGAGCCCGAGCAGCCCCCGGCGCCGCCTGACCCCGACGCCTCCTTGAACCACCCCGGCCCGACGCCGCCTAATCCCGGCCCGACGCCGCCTGACCTCGGCCCGACGCCGCCTGATCCCGGCCCGACGCCGCCTGACACCGGCGCCGCATTGTCCACCCCCGGCCCGACGCCGCCCTACCCCAGCGCCACCCTGTCCACCCCGGGTCCGACGCCACCTGACCCCGACGCGGCACTGGCCTGCCCCGAAGCACCCGTACCAGCCCCGTTGCGACCCAAACCCCTGAAGAGCGTCCATGAACAACTAGGCAAGGATTCGAGGATGAATCCTCTTCAAGAAGAGGGGATGATGTGATCCTGGCCACGAAGCCTGGCTTGGACACAACTGATGCCGACCCGGCCCCAGCACTGATGCCGGGCCGAAAGTACACTAGCCCCAGGCCTACACCAGCACCACCCAAGAGCCTAGAAGAGCCGAAGGCCCGGATCCAGAAGACACCCCTGGGAGGATACTGATCCTCAACCAGGCACCAAGGGCAGCTCCTACTGAAGCCAAGATCAGACTAATGTCCCGACAGGAACTGATGCTGACACCGAGCCCCAACCCGGACCCCAGACCGAGCCTAGCACTATGTCTAGGCCCCAGACCGACTCCCACAAGCTCTAGAGCTCAAATAGCACTTAAAGACACTCCAGAGGCATCCTTGACAACCTGGCCCAGACAGAAGTCAAAAGGCTCGGACAGATTTGAAGAAGGCCAAGTTTTGAGCCAAACCCGAGCACCGGACCTGATGCCGGACGTCGCAGAGGAGCACTTATGGCCGAGCTCCCAATTGGTTCCAGCCTTTTGGTAAATATCAAGTGCCTTGGATAGCTTGAATTCTCAGGAGCACCCTCCAACAAACGGTGATCAATTTGGAGGAGTACTGAAGGAGATAGAGCTAGGCCAAGTAAAGCATGGTTGGAGCACCAAGGAGGAAGACTCGGATGCTGATCCGAGGAAGGCCGAGCAAGGAGCTGTGATCAGGCCACCACCTGAGCCTGATCCAAGAGGAGCGGATCAAGGAGAATCCAACCTTGGAGGGGAGCCAAGAGTTCAGCGCACGACTAAGAAGCTACGGGCCAGAACTAAAGAGAACAAGGGCCAAACCCGGATTTTTGGACAAATTCCTAGTCCGACAAGGATTGACGAATATGGGCTACTTGGAGACAGAATTTGGACTGATATCCAACATGAAAGTTGTAGCCCATGGAGTCTACTACGGATCTGCAAAAGATCAGAATTTTAGGAATTTGTTTGTTATTTATTAGGCCCATAATTCCAGAACCCGTATAGGCTATTTTTGGGGAAACTTGGCTCCCAAGTTAGGAGTTCTTCTTTAAATAGGATTCTTATTCCTTGTGGGATTGGAGTCCGAATTTACCTTATTTTTAGTCTAGATTAGGATTAGTTTAAGTCCTCTTTAGTATTCTAAATAGGACTCTTTTTATTATTTATTTATTAGTTATTTAGGAGGATTAGGAGAGCTTGTTCCCTAACTCCTCCCTATAAATAGAGGCCTATACGCCTCATTGTAAGACACCTTTGAATTGAATAAACACTTAAACTTCGGTTTTCTCTCTAGCATGGAATTGCTAATCTCTTCTCGACTTTCATGGAATTGACTGTCGTTTAGATCGACTTATCATCAAGAGCATCCATCTCTTGGCGTGGCGTCATCGACTGGACACTTCTGGTTCCCAGCTATATACAGCTGACGGGTCAAAGTACTCTTCCGCCCCTGTTCCCGAAGGTTTCTTCCTCGTTGCACGATCATCAACTTGCGGTAGTTAGGGTCGTCTGCCCACGGTTGCAGCGGTTCACATTACCTTGGCCGAGCCATACATCCCTGGCGTCGGCCCGAATCCAGAACAACGCCCGGCCAGCATCGGGTCAACCCCGAGCCAGTACCCGGCGGCCTACGGAGCAATACCCGAGCATCCACTGGCCAACCCCCTACTAGTGCGAGAACAGCACCCGGACACCCCAAGGCCCCCGAGGGACGTACAGGCTATCCGGGATATGCACACCGAGGAGGTGTCACACTGACTTTTGCGGCTGGCACCCATCCGACTCCGCCTACCTCCAAGACCGGCGGCGGAAGATAAGAGCCCGAGCAAGGAGGAGGGGCTCCATTGGGACGACCTATACTCTCCCATGTCTTCTACGAGCTTCAACATTAAAGTCAACAGTCTGTCGATTGATGACAACATGAGCACAGACGGAGCCAGCTCAGAAGATCCGAGCCTTGGTCAGACTCGGACTCCAACGAGTACCCGAGCCCCCGAAGCATGAGGGATGACTGCCCCGATACCTCCCCACGAGCCGCTGACCTGAAGACACCCCTGCCCAGTACCTGCACGAAGGATTGGGATTCGAGGACGAATCCCTTACAAGAAGAGGGGAATGAAGTGACTCCTGGCAGCCGACCGGCTGGAAATTCCTACTCCTACACCCCGCCGGGGTCACCCACAAGGGCAAAGGCCTTAGTGCCCTATAACAAGCGCTCAGAACCTCGCCAGCACCTTAAGATAAACCCTCAGAGGTTTACCAAGCCCCAGTAGGTGGTGAGGTTCAAGCACAACCCTCCCCGAAGGGCTCAACAAGCAAGGATGAGCGTCCGGACCCATCCGGCCCCTAACTTGGGCCCCGGCGCTCATGGTAGTCAAGGAACCAAGCTTGCCCGGCCCCTCGGGAAATAAGCCTAAGGACCCAGGAGGTGCTACACAACCCTGGGATCCTCTAGATGCCTTCCTAAAAGAATGCCGACTGAAGAAGGCCAAGCTCCAGCCTAAGGAAGCTCCAACCGGCCCCACCCCGAGCGCCCCTCCAGCCTAGCATCAAGGCTTCCAAGAGCTCAAGGACCGGATAACTACCTTAGGGGAACCTCTAAGGACCTTCCTAGACAACTGGGATAAACAGGGAAGGCCAGGCCTGAGCATACCCGGAGAAGGCCCGAAGGCAGACTGCACCCGGGCGCCAGCCCTGGCCTCAGAAGGCCCCAACCGGGCCTTAACAACCGTCCAACACCAGACTCGAGCCCTGGGAGGTTTAGCACCTGCCCTCCACTCCATACAAGTCCTAGAGCCGAGCCTAGGAGCTGCCCGCCTAGGAACCACGAAGGAACTGGAGGAAATGAGGAAATGGGAAGACGGCCGAGCAGGAACCCCGTATGCCGAGCAGCATCAGCATCAGACCCGCCAGAGTCAAGCATCCGAAGCCTCGAGCATCACCCAGCCCGAGCAGCCGCCGCCGCCGCCAATTCCAAGCCCGATAGCAAAGGCGGCGCCGGCTTTCCTAATCTGGCCAGCACGTGAGCGAAACACCCGACCGGACCCGCCGAATCCGCCGGTTTAGGGTTTTTAGCCGGATTTGTATTATTTTAGTCTTTTAGTATTATATTCGGATTTTCCTTCTTAGGTTCGATTCTTTAGGAGCAAGTAAGTCTTATTATATTCTAAATAGGACTTAGGCTAATATTTTATTATTTTTAGAGTTATTTTCCGAGTAGGAATCGTGAGCCTGTTCACGATTCCCTCACCTATAAATAAGAGGCTTTGGCCTCATTGTAAGACACACCCCTTTTGAATCAATTAATCAAATAAGAACTTTGTTCTCTCAATTCTTTAGTTTTATGCTGCGTGCATAGCTTAGAATAGGTATTATCGATAGAAGTATTCCCCTTCTCTCGTGGAGCCATTCCTGGACACTACGGGTTCCCGGCTGATTATATAGCCGACGGGTCCTAGTACTAATCCGCCCCGGTGCCAAAGGTGATCAAGCGAAGGTTCAAGACTAGCGGTGGTTAGGGTGTCTGCCCACGGTTGCGGCGGTTCACACCAAGAACTCCCTCCAGATGGCTTTTGGAGTGTGCTTGACTTGTGGGATCATGGCAGTGAAGTTAGGGAAAGGCTGAGACTCTGTTCTCGGTCTAGGGCTTATGTCCTTGTTCAGTAACATGGCCTGGAATATCCTCCCATCTCGGGGTGCCTTCCTTCCTGTTGGGGCAGGCCTTAGCTTGTTCTTCAGTTTATTCCTGGGCTTGAGAGCTCGTAAGTGGCCAGCCCTCAGTTCTAGGCGCTTTTTGAATGGCCCTAGGGCTGTGCCTCCTACGGGGACCCTGGTGGCGTGCTCGTGTACTGATGTGTACTGTGGCAGCTAGGCCGGGTCATATCAAGCTGTGCAACCAGGATCTCCATCTCCTTGTTGTACTCCTCAACCAACATGCTCCCTTGCTACAAAAATCAAGCTTGGCATGCAAGTCTCTATTGTAGCTGCTTGGTACAAACCTTCTTCTCATCTTTCTTTTAAGACTCCTCCAACTAAGGACGGGGTCTTCTTCTTCTCTCCGGATTTGATTGCTGAGTTGAGCCCACCACAAAGCAGCATAGTTAATAAACTCAATTGTGGCTAAGGTTACCTTTTTCCTTTCGGAGTAATTATGGCGCTCAAAGAAATCCTCCATGCTCCTCTCCCAATCAATGTACTCATCAGGATTTGCTTTGCCAGCAAAATTGGGTACATTGAGCTTCAAACTGCTCACATCATCATCTATCTCCTGCTCATTCCTCCTTGGCCGTTGGTGGCCATCTCCATTCGGGGCTCCAAACTGTTCAGTGAATCGGGTGAAGTTTTGAGCCATGGCAGCCAATTGTGCCTCCACAGCAACCATTCTCTCATCTGTCATGATTAATAATCGAACAAAGACCTCCCAAAATCACTGTAATAAAACCTCACACACTCTTTTTCTTACCACTCGTGTATAAGTTTTCAAGATCACTCAATTTAGGGTTTTCTTTTGAAAATTTCAAAAGCAAAGACAATTTCAATTCAAGCAGTTGCAAGTTTCTTCGAAGCTATGAAGTCTAAGTCTACCAATGACACAAAACAAGGCTTTATACCTAGCGTTTCAGATTTCTAGGGCAAGAACTCGTGATGCTAGGTCGTGGGATGACAAGACAACAAGTTTGGGTGTTCTTACTAAGAAAGCTACTAGCTAATCTTATGAAAAACCCCTCTTCTTGAACTTAACCTACTACCTTGATTGTGAACGTGGCCTTGCTTTTTGGCTAGGTCAATTTTTGTGTTTTTCTAGACCTTGATTCTTTTCTTTCTTTTCTTTGATTCTTTTGTATTTTCTTTTCTTGAACGGCCACAGCTTTTTCTCACAACGAAACTAAAAGAAAGGTAGAAGATTAGAACAAACACAATGAAGCTATTTTAGGGTTTTTTTTTCTGAAATCTAAAAACAACGAAAGTAAAGATATGGATCCAAGCAAGAACCTGGAAACTGGTTGGTGGTCCAAGAGTTGAACCGTGCTCTGATACCAGCTGATGCGAACCGCCTTCTCCAGGAAGGGATCGACTCAACACCCAAAACTATATTATCAGCCCCACGAGAACCTAACCTTTGAAACCGCGGAGAACCCTTGAAATCCACTAGATATTGATCTAGGAACCCCAAGTATTCGGTCGAGTTGGTGCCACAAACAAAGGATGATAGCCTTTGATGATAAACCAAAATCTTAAGCTAAGCAACAACGAGCGAAGAACAAATTTCAAGTCTTTGCTCGTTGTTGCTTAGCTTAAGGTTTTGGTTTATCATCAAAGGCTATCATCCTTTGTTTGTGGCACCAACTCGACCGAATACTTGGGGTTCCTAGATCAATATCTAGTGGATTTCAAGGGTTCTCCGCGGTTTCAAAGGTTAGGTTCTCGTGGGGCTGATAATATAGTTTTGGGTGTTGAGTCGATCCCTTCCTGGAGAAGGCGGTTCGCATCAGCTGGTATTAGAGCACGGTTTAACTCTTGGACCACCAACCAGTTTCCAGGTTCTTGCTTGGATCCATATCTTTACTTTCGTTGTTTTTAGATTTCAGAAAAAAACCCTAAAATAGCTTCATTGTGTTTGTTCTAATCTTCTACCTTTCTTTTAGTTTCGTTGTGAGAAAAAGCCGTGGCCGTTCAAGAAAAGAAAATACAAAAGAATCAAAGAAAAGAAAGAAAAGAATCAAGGTCTAGAAAAACAGAAAAATTGACCTACCCAAAAAGCAAGGCCACGTTCACAATCAAGGTAGTAGGTTAAGTTCAAGAAGAGGGGTTTTTCATAAGATTAGCTAGTAGCTTTTTTAGTAAGAACACCCAAACTTGTTGTCTTGTCATCCCACGACCTAGCATCACGAGTTCTTGCCCTAGAAATCCAAAACCCTAGGTATAAAGTCTTGTTTTGTGTCATTGGTAGACTTAGACTTCATAGCTTCGAAGAAACTTGCAACTGCTTGAATTGAAATTGTCTTTGTTTTTGAAATTTTCAAAAGAAAACCCTAATTTGAGTGATCTTGAAAACTTATACACGAGTGGTAAGAAAAAGAGTGTGTGAGGTTTTATTGGAGTGATTTTGGGAGGTCTTTGTTCGAATACTAATCATGATAGATGAGAGAATGGCTGCTGTGGAGGCACAATTGGCTGCCATGGCTCAAAACTTCACCCGATTCACTGAATAGTTTGGAGCCCCGAATGGAGATGGCCACCAACGGCCAAGGAAAAATGAGCGGGAGATAGATGATGATGTGAGCAGTTTGAAGCTCAATGTACCCAAATTTGCTGGCAAAGCAAATCCTGATGAGTACATTGATTGGGAGAGGAGCACGGAAGATTTCTTTGAGTGCCATAATTACTCCGAAAGGAAAAAGGTAACCTTAGCCACAATTGAGTTTACTGACTATGCTGCTTTGTGGTGTGCTCAACTCAGGAATCAAATCTTGAGAGAAGAAGAAGACCCCGTCCTTAGTTGGAGGAGTCTTAAAAGAAAGATGAGAAGAAGGTTTGTACCAAGCAGCTACAATAGAGATTTGCATGCCAAGCTTCGATTTTTGAAGCAAGGGAGCATGTCGGTTGAGGAGTATGATGAACGCTTTAGAGCAGTGTAGTCAAATAACTACCAAGCTGTGAAGCTAGGGTAGATCGTATTCGAGGGGTTTCCTCTACTTCCTTACTCAAAGATGTTGGCAATTTGAATTCAAGGACCAACACGTTGTGCGTGGTGTGAGTTCCACGACTTCTAAACTATAACGCAAGGCGAACGGAAATGAAATAAAAACGAAGAAATATTAAAGATTGATTGATTGACTAAGACAGAAAACAGACAAGCTTGGACTTCGAATCCCCCTTAGATCACCAGATCAACAACAGTCAACGGACCAGCGATTTTTGATTCTAGTTCATTCAGTTCACAGACACCACCATAACTCCTGACCCTTAGGTTTAAGACCGGCGAACGTTCGCTCTATCCGTTCTAGCTACCAAGATTAATTAGCCGCCCGGGTACGGTCACCTCTCGCAACGACTTAACTTAACTGGTGCAAGTTCTAATGAATAATGAGTTACTCTTGCAATGGATCAACCCTAATCGGTTCCTACGAAAGGCACACTCCAATTATAAGGTTAATTGTTCAATTTGATGTTTTAAAGTAAGGCGAGCGTTGATATGACTTTATTTAGTGCATTTAAAGCTTATGATTGACCTATGAAATGCCCGTGTTTATTCATGAAATGACATGACTTATATGCTTTTATTGAAGTTTTGTGCAAAGTGTCCATTTGTTGTCCGGTTGCAACTTTGGAGCCAAATTCGTGGTCTATTGGAGTTGCCTCTGTGCATTTTCAGGTTATGGCATCGAAGTACGGATGACAAGGAGCACATAGGAGCAAACGGGAGGTCATTTGGAGTCCGGACGAGGGAGATATGAGCATTACAAGATCGAGCTTTCTGTAGAGTGCAGGGGTGCACGCCGTGCACGGGTGCATGCCGTGCACTGTCCCCTGCACTATAAATACTCTTGTTTTTGGCCATTTTGGGGAATTCTTTCATCTCTCTTAAACCCCAAACACATACCCACGAACCCTCAAACCCTAGAACACATTTTTGGAGCAATTTGAAGCCATTGGAGCTAGGATTGAAGCCAACAATCCTTGGGAGAAGTGCTTACAAGTGGAGAAGTGAAGATCATCTCAAGGATTCATCCATGGTGTTCTTGGTGACCATTATTCCTTCTTTTCTCTTTACTCCCTTGGCCATGTGTGGCTGAGTTTCTAGGGTTTATCTTGGATGGGTAGATTAGTTGTACTATGATAGAGGGATGATTGTATAGAACTTGCCATGATTGATCTTGGTTGTATGAGGATGATTCCTAGACTTGTTCTTAATGCCATTTTATGCCATGTTTGCTTGATTTGGTCGATTCAATGTGATTTCATGCATGAGAGTGATTGGATTGCATAGATTGTAGGTCTAGGGATTGAAGTGAGTGTGTTCTAAGAGATTAGATCATCTTGTTTCAACCATTTTTACTTGATTTCTCTCTTGGGCATTTTATCGAACACTTGGTGTGCATGTGGATTTTCATTCAATTGAGTTTGAAAAGGCTTTTTGTTGAATCTCTTAGTGTTAGGGCATTGATATGAGAGTGTTGTGCCTAGCCTTGTGGTCATAGAGTCTTAAGAGAGGGTCTTGTGTCTTGGCATTTCATCAAACACTTAGAATGCATCCTTTTTCACTTAGCTTGAGAGCGAGAGCCTAAGTTGAGTGGTATTAGGATAGGGATTTGGTGCTACGAGAGTGCATTGAGTCTATAGAAGTGAAATGCATGGTCATCCGAATGCAAACTCGATCTTGATTGGCTTGTTTGTTCAATTAGTCATCTTGAGCATGATGAAACTACCCACCAAGAGAACCTCCTTTGTATTTGATTTGAACCACCTTTCTCTCTTGTTTAATCTTTGTTAGTATTGTTAATCTTTGCTTTTGTTTATGAATTTCTTATCAAACCAAACCAATTTTAAATGTCTAGACCGTCTATGAGAAGTGTGAGTATTGGTTTATGAGAGGACCCCGTGGAATACGACCTTGGTAAAATCCTTTTTATCAAGTTTTTGGCGCCGTTGCCGGGGACTCTCTCATTCCTTTGAAAGCACTTAGTAGTGGACCGATCTATTCACTTCCTTCCGTTTTACTTTTGCTTCCTTGTTACGTGTTGTTTGACTTGTTATCACACATTGTCGTATTACGTTGGTATTTGTTGTTTGATTTGTGTGTAGGAACCGTGCACTAGTGCATGAGGCGGATCACCCGTCTTCAAGCACGACTCCAAGGCATCAAGGTCGTGATTGAACCACCAACTCGTTCTCCTCCTCACTTAGTTCATAGCACCACACGCAACAACATGTCTCATCATGAGGACGAAGATAACCACTCGGTGCATTCACATCACACTAATGAAGATGATCAATCGCAAAGAGGTGCGAGGCGCACACTAGCTGATTATGCTCGCCCAACCCTTAAAGGGGCGGCCTCGAGCATCGTGTGAAGACCAGTGAATGCAAGAAATTTCGAGCTAAAGCCGAATATGATTCAAATGGTACAGAACGGAGTGGTGTTCAACGGTATAGATGGAGAATGCCCATCTACGCATCTCAAGGACTTCTTGGAGATATGCGATACGGTGAAGAATGACCAAGTGCACCCGGATTGTGTGAGACTCCGGCTCTTTCCCTTCTCACTCAAAGGTAGAGCCAAGTCATGGTTGGAGAACCAACCGGGTAGAGCCTTCACCACGTGGGAGGGCCTAGCCGAAGCTTTCCTCGAAGAGTTCTTTCCTCCTTATATGACGGATGCAATCCGAGATCGTATCAACCACTTCACACAACACAAGGGAGAGCTCTTCCATGAGACTTGGAATAGGTTCCAAGCCCTTCTTCGGTCTTGTCCTCATCACAACTTCGCCGAATGGAGCTTGGCGGATATCTTTGCTAGGTCCCTTGATTTTGAGAATACAAGGATGATCAACCAAGCCGCCGGAGGTGATTTAAGGATGCTCACTCCCGAAGATGCTCTAGAACTCTTTGCGGAGATGGCCAACAAGACAAGGAGTTGGTCTCGACAACAACCTCCAAGGTCTAAGTATGGAAGTGACACTCACTATGACTCTAGAGCCATAAGTTGTTGATGCACCGAAGGAGTCATCTAGTTTTGGGAAGAAGCCTAAGTTACCGGGGCATCGTGATGAAGATGACCCCATGATTGCTCTCCTCATGTCCAAGATTGATGCCATGGCCTCTCAAGTAAGCAATCTTAGTATGCCTAAGCCTCCTTCTAAGCCATCTAAAGTGGGAAATCCACCGGTTGCTACGGTGCTTTGTTGTGAGTGTTGTGGAGGACAAGGCCATGATGTTAGTGTTTGCCCTTCCGCTACTTCCGAGCCTAACCAAAGTGAAAGCATTGAGGAAGTAAGTTTTGTGCAAGGCCAAGGGTTTTATGGGAACTTCAACCCTCAAGGAAATTACCGAGGTGGTAACTACAACCGACCTTGGAGCCAAGTCGGTAATTACAATAAGCCTACTCAAGAAGGGTTCCAAGGATACAAGGGGTACAATCAAGACTCCCCATGGAATCAAGGTGGAAATCAAAGTCAAGGCCACCAAGGAGGAAACCAATGGAACCAAGGTGCTAACCAAAATCAAGCTAACTAAGGTGGTGAGCAAGGTTCTAATCCACCGGGGATGTATAACCATAAGGGTAGTGGACCACCCGGTTTCAATAAGCCTCCTCCGAACAAAGAAGGTGGATCTTCAATCTCCTAAGAAGACACCAACGCGGCAATGCTTCAACTTATCATGAATCAACAAGCGTCAATTACCAATTTGAATACTCAATTGGGCCAAATATCTAAGGCACTCTCGGAGAGACCAAAGGGTAGCCTACCCTCCAACACCGAGGTCAACCCCAAGGCTTCCGAGGAGCTTATGATGGTAACATTGAGGAGTGGTAAGCAAGCTTAAGACCCAACACCTAAAGCGGTGAGAACTCAAGATGATGACTATGTTTTGGTTGAAGACGTTGTTTCCGATGATGACATGGACAAGATTAAAGTTAAAAATAGAGGAGCCAAGGCTAAAGAAGCTTCTAAGACTACCACTAAGGTTGGTTCTCAAGTGGCTACGAAGAGTGTTACTCCGGTCTCTCCTCCAGCACCGGTTGTGCCTCCGTACAAGCCTAAACCACCTTATCCTTCTCGCTTGAAGCCGGATTCCATGAAGAAAGATTTCAAGAGGTTTGTTGAGATTCTTGACAAGGTGCAATTCACAATGCCTTTTGGAGAAGCAATCACCAAGATGCCCCAATATGCAAAGTTCATGAAGGAGATCTTCACCAACAAACGCAAGCTAACGGATGTCACCTCGGCAAAGCTTAACGAACAATGCTCCGCCAGTCTCTCTAAGAAACCACCGGAGAAGCTTAAGGATCCAGGTAGCTTTACTATTCCTTGCACTATTGGTGAGCATGCAATAAGTAGAGGCTTAGCCGACTTGGGTGCTAGTATCAATGTTATGCCATATTGCATGTTTCAGAAGCTAGGCCTATGGAAATTAAAACCAACCCTCGTGAATGTTCAATTAGCGGATAAGTCTATGAAATCCCCTCGTGGTATTGTTGAGGACGTGTTGGTTAAGGTTGGTGCCTTCGAATTCCTTGTGGATTTTGTTATTCTAGATGCTATGGGTGGTGCAGATGTGCCTTTGATTCTAGGACGACCTTTCTTAGCAACCTCTCATGCTTTGATTGATGTTTATGGTGGTAAACTTACCCTTAGGGTCGACAATGAATGCATGATCTTTGACCGCTCAAATGGCATGGAATTTACTTTGTCTTATGCTAGTCACCATGATCCTAAGAACCCGCATGAGCTTACTTCGGCTACTAATAGCACTAACATTGTCCGTCATAGTCTTGCGGAGTTGTTTGCCATTAGTGATGTGCAGGAAAAGACGGATGAAGTAAAGGAGACTCCACCTTTCGTGCTCCCGAAGACACCACCTAAGGCTAAGAAGAAAGGTGTAATGAAGTCACCCGAGAAGGGCAAGGAAGCTGCATCAATGGGTGAGACGAGCAAGACTAAGAAGCCACCCGATGAAAGGCTCAACTCCAAGTGGTTTGGTCCCTTCTCCATTGCTCCCACCTCACCATCCGGGAAATCCATGCTCATTCCACCCGAAGTTCGTAAGGTACAATTCAAGTTTCGTGTGCCATGTGAAGGTAATGACATCGACTTCAAGGAGGTAATGAGTTGGGATGGTTTTACTTAGCTTAATCCTTGGTTTCGTCTGGCTAGAGACGTTAAAGAAGCGCTTCTCGGGAGGCAACCCGAGTGTTTTTCATGTATTTTCTTCTTGATTTGATTGCATGATTGTGTGTTTTTGTGGTGTTCAAGGTCCTTGAGTTGTTGTGGTGTCCTTTGTGGTCTCGTAGGTGTTGAAATTATGAAGTTCGGGGTCTGTTTTGGGTTGATTTGACGGTATTTTGGTCATTTTTTGTCGAGATAAAAATTTGATTTTAGGTTAGGAGGTGCACGCCGTGCACCTATGCACGCCGTGTACCGTGCACGGTTGGTGCACGTGCTGTCCAGGAGGATTCGGAAAAATTTTCAGCTCCAAGGTGCACGTCGTGCACCCTGTACGCCGTGCACCTCTGCACGCCGTGCACCTCTGCACGCCGTGCACCCCCCTGCAATTTTTTTCCACAATTTTTTTCGCTGTTTGATTCGTTTGGGGGGTGTTAATGAGCTATTGGGGTGATTATGATTTGGTTTTTCATTGGTTGTTTGTATGGTGTGGTCCTTTGCTTGTTGGTGTGTTAAATGGTGAACGGTATATTCTCTTGGGATGGTTGGTTGAGGGTGGTGTATGTCATTTGTTGGGTGTTGCAGGTGATGAATTCAGGGGCTGATTTACCTTCTTTGTGTGAGGAGGGGTGTGTTTGATCACCACGCATGGGTCTATTTTTGTACATCCCTCCTTACATTATGTGATTTCGTGCTCATATGTTGCTATTAGTAATATTGCCCATTTTACATGTCTAATGCTTAGAGTGGTCCTTAATGAATTGATCTTTGCTAGCATAGGTTGTTGCTTTTGACTCTGATGATCTTAATTCATGCTAAGTGATATTTCCATTTTGATGTGATCGTTGAGCTGTGGATGTTAAATTGTTTGATCTTTGCTCTGATCTTTCATGTTTTGGATTTCAGAATTGAAGGATACTTGATTAGTGATTTTTGTGTTCATCCTTCCCAGTGAGATTTCCAGGGCCCCACTTCTATCTCAAGACCCTTGTTTTCTTTTTATTTGATTGTGATTGTGTGTAGATCAATCAAGGCTCTCTTTTGGCTTTATTGCACTTGTTTATGCACCCCATGTTATCTTTAATTTTTCGCTTTTAATTGTTGTTTGAGGTTTTTGTGTTGTTTTAGCTTTTTGAATAAGGTTTGACAAGCATTCTGGATCACTCTTCACCAAGGATAATCATGGAACTCTTTCACCACTATTACGTCCTATGCTCCTCTCTACCAACGCGGTAACTTCGTTCCACCTTACCCTCTCTCTCTTGATCATTGAGGGCAATGCTCATGTTAGTCGTAGGGGAGTTTGAGGTTTGGTGTGATTATTTGTGGTAGAGATGTAATGCTATGCTTTGCTTGATTTGCATGATCTTGATTGTTGTCAAATTCCTCTATCGTAGACTCATTCGGTTCTTGACTTGTGGTGTTTAATTGACTTCAAGTTTTCACAATGACGTTTAAATTGTTCCACTTAGAACCTGTAACCTGCATGCATGCTTTGATGTCATATAACCTGGTCAGAACAGAAATTTAAATCACGCTTGTAGTGTCACCTCGAAATGCATGAAAATGTTCGAATCTGACTAGCAACCACTTGTAAGCTTTTGATCCATTGCACGTATCTTGCAATTTCAATTCTTTGTGAGTGGCTTTCTCGTATCTTGAATGAGTTAGAATTTGCATGAGACCTATTCGAGACCACACGATAACACGAGTTCTAGGATGATTTAGGCACCTAGAGTTTGCTACCTAAGCTAGAAGCCGTCCCAACGATAAATCCTCTAGGTGTAAACCCTTGTGCCTAGCCTTTTTTTTCGGTTCGTTATACATTACAGCCATCTCCCATGTTTTTCTTCACCCCGTTGATCCCTTGTGGTAGTAGTATGAGATTGGCCTACCGGAAGTCGGTCTGTGGTAACTTACCTATAGCTAGTAAACAGGTGGTCTTAGCTATTATGTCCGGATGTGTAAACCCCTCTAGCAACTTGAAAAAATTCAGCACTAAAAGAAAAAGAAAAAAAAATCCAAAAGAAAAGCAAAAAAAAAAAGGTTCAGAGTTAATAAGTCCTATAGTTCAAAGTGTTCTTCTCCCTACAAATGGAAGAATGAAATCAAAGTAAATACGAAAGAAAAAGCAAAAAGCAGAAAAGTCGAAAAGAAAGTTGAATGAAAAGTGCTAGGTTGCTGGAGGGTGTCATAGGACTAGCGTATTCTATTCCACCCGTGTCTAGCTAGATGGTAGGAAGCCATAGTTCCTGATTCGAGGGAAGCTAGTTAATTGCTACACCGCACCAAAGCCTTCATCCATTCATCATAAACCCGTGTAGTGTAGGATCGTTTCAGTCCCGCGCAAAGTCCTTCTGACTAGAGTCTCGTCTTATCAAAGTGGTGGAGATGTGGTCGAAATGCAAACTTATGACATAGTTCGGTCGAGAAAGTGATTGAGAGCTAAAACACGTCCCTAAACTCAGAGTGCGAGAGTTTCCCCTTGTACTTAAAATTTTCTGTGTGAGGAGTCTAGTCGGTTGGATCAGATTTATGTATGATTGGTGATTACTCCTTGTCTGTGTGTAGAGAACTAGTGAGACCAGGTTGTTTGGCTGATTTGAATGCATGTTAGGTTCAATGTTCTAGGCGTGCCAATTTATTTTTCACTGTGGGAACTTGAATCTCAATTCAATCGATCTTGTCATTTGTGAACCTGAGTGTATCCTAGTTCATTTGCTTGAGGACAAGCAAAAGGTTAGTCGTAGGGGAATTTGATATGACTTTATTTAGTGCATTTAAAGCTTATGATTGACCTATGAAATGCCCGTGTTTATTCATGAAATGACATGACTTATATGCTTTTATTGAAGTTTTGTGCAAAGTGTCCATTTGTTGTCCGGTTGCCACTTTGGAGCCAAATTCGTGGTCTATTGGAGTTGCCTCTGTGCATTTTCAGGTTATGGCATCGAAGTACGGATGACAAGGAGCACATAGGAGCAAACGGGAGGTCATTTGGAGTCCGGACGAGGGAGATATGAGCATTACAAGATCGAGCATTCTGCAGAGTGCAGGGGTGCACGCCGTGCACGGGTGCACGCCGTGCACTGTCCCCTGCACTATAAATACTCTTGTTTTTGGCCATTTTGGGGAATTCTTTCATCTCTCTTGAACCCCAAACACATACCCACGAACCCTCAAACCCTAGAACACATTTTTGGAGCAATTTGAAGCCATTGGAGCTAGGATTGAAGCCAACAAACCTTGGGAGAAGTGCTTACAAGTGGAGAAGTGAAGATCATCTCAAGGATTCATCCATGGTGTTCTTGGTGACCATTCTCCTTCTTTTCTCTTTACTCCCTTGGCCATGTCTGGCTGAGTTTCTAGGGTTTATCTTGGATGGGTAGATTAGTTGTGCTATGATAGAGGGATGATTGTATAGAACTTGCCATGATTGATCTTGGTTGTATGAGGATGATTCCTAGACTTGTTCTTAATGCCATTTTATGCCATGTTTGCTTGATTTGGTCCATTCAATGTGATTTAATGCATGAGAGTGATTGGATTGCATAGATTGTAGGTCTAGGGATTGAAGTGAGTGTGTTCTAAGAGATTAGATCATCTTGTTTCAACCATTTTTACTTGATTTCTCTCTTGGGCATTTTATCGAACACTTGGTGTGCATGTGGATTTTCATTCAATTGAGTTTGAAAAGGCTTTTTGTTGAATCTCTTAGTGTTAGGGCATTGATATGAGAATGTTGTGCCTAGCCTTGTGGTCATACAGTCTTAAGAGAGGGTCTTGTGTCTTGGCATTTCATCAAACACTTAGAATGCATCCTTTTTCACTTAGCTTGAGAGCGAGAGCCTAAGTTGAGTGGTATTAGGATAGGGATTTGGTGCTACGAGAGTGCATTGAGTCTATAGAAGTGAAATGCATGGTCATCCGAATGCAAACTCGATCTTGATTGGCTTGTTTGTTCAATTAGTCATCTTGAGCATGATGAAACTACCCACCAAGAGAACCTCCTTTGTATTTGATTTGAACCACCTTTCTCTCTTGTTTAATCTTTGTTAGTATTGTTAATCTTTGCTTTTGTTTATGAATTTCTTATCAAACCAAACCAATTTCAAATGTCTAGACCGTCTATGAGAAGTGTGAGTATTGATTTATGAGAGGACCCGTGGAATACGACCTTGGTAAAATCCTTTTTATCAAGTTTTTGGCGCCGTTGCCGGGGACTCTCTCATTCCTTTGAAAGCACTTAGTAGTGGACCGATCTATTCACTTCCTTCCGTTTTACTTTTGCTTCCTTGTTACATGTTGTTTGACTTCCTCTCGATCGGGTTAGTGAATTCTTCTTCCATTTTCGGCGAAAACCCAAGGGTATTTTTGCCGAAAATATATGTATAAACCGAGCAGGAATTTGTTTGAACTTGAAAGGCTCCTTTGATCGGTTCCGGTGCAGTCCTCGAGGTTCCAATGCCTTAGACACGTCTTTGGTTACTTACTCGACAGCAAAAACCTGTGCTAACATAAAAACACTAGAAAACCATCAAATAGACCCGAAACGGGCCAAGGTAACACAAATGTCACGAGATAGGGCAATCGATTGAATATTCGTTATTCTACCCTAAAAACCATGTCTTAAGCAAAAAAATGTTGCTTAAATGAGGCGATAATCACGTCAAATCGAGTGTAATCAAATACCCCACACTTAAGCTTTTGCTTGTCCTCAAGCAAACCGAATAGAAACGCTCATGTTCACGAATGATAAGATCAGTTAAATTGGAGCTCAATTGAACACAATGAATTATTAGACAGATCGATTCTAGAACAAGAAACATAACATGCATACAGATCAGCCAAACTACCTGGTCTCACTAATAAACTGCACATGACAAGTAATTAGCAACCAATTATGCACGAATTTGACCTGACCGACCAGACTCCTCACACAGGATAATTATAGTACAATGGGAACTCTCACTCTCTGTGTTTAAGGATGTGTTTCTGCTCTCAATCATTTCCTGTTACTGAATTCTGTCATAAGTTTGCATTTCGACCACATCTCCACCACTGTGACAACACGAGTATCTAGTCAAGAAGGACTTCCCTGCTAGGACCGTGATGAATTCTACTCTACTCGGGTTTATAATGAGATGGATGATGGGAATGTATGATGGTGGCTTGGGTGCGGTGTAGCTTTCGACTAACTTCCCTCGAATCTAATCTATGGCTTCCTACCGTCTGACCCAACACGGGTGGAATAATGAACGCTCGTCCTATGATACCCTCAAGTAACCTAGCACTTTTGTTAATTTTTTTCTTTAAAATTTTTTTTTCTTTTGACTTCGTTCTTCCATTTGTAGGGAGAAGAACGTTTATTTGAACTAAACTTTAAACTTTTCTGATTTGTCTTTTTCCTTCATTTTTTTTCGAAATTTTTCTCTCTTTCTTTCTTTTTCTATTTTTTTTCTTTGTGCCGATTTTTCTTTTAGTTGCTAGAGGGGTTTACATGTCTGGACATAATAGCTAAGACCACCTGTTTAATGGCTATAGACAGGTTACCACAAACCGACTTCCGGTAGGTCAATCTAGAACTACAACCACAGGGGATCAAAGGGGAATGAAAGAAATGGAAATGGCTGTAATGTATTATCGAACCGAAAGAACAGGCCAAGCTCAAGGGTTTAAACGTAATGGATTTTATCGTTAGGTAGGCTATCTGGCTAAGTAGCTGAATCTAGGTGCCCCTATCATTCTAGAACTCGTGTCATTGTGTGGTCTCGAGTAGGTCTCATGCAAATTCTAACTCATTCAAGTAAACAGAAAACCACTCAGAAAGAATTTAAATTGCAAGTTACGTGCAATGGATCAAAAGCTTACAGTTGGCTTGCTAGTCGGATTCGGTCATTTTCATGCAATCAAGGCCACAAACTACAAGTGTGATTTTAAAATTCTGTTCTGACCAGGCAATTTAGCAACAAAGTATACTAGTTGGTTTTCAAGTTCTAGGTTAAGCAGTCTAAGCATCATTATGAAGGTTTGAACAACAACTTAACCTCAAAAATAAAAAACTGAGCCATATTATTGCTAGAGAACTGGTCAGGAATCACGAGGCACACACAAAGATATAGGCAATCAAGATCATGCATGGTTCTCTAACACCCTACCCCACACTTAGACCGTTCTGTGCCCTCACAGGACCAAACTGAAGGGGAGAGAGAAACAAAGAACCTGGATGGTGATGGATGGAGTAGTGGATGAACGCGGAGGTCCCAGAGCAGGGCAGAGTAGCTACTCAAAATCCTGATCACTGATCCGTGGAAGGGGGTGGAGGTGGAGTGGGGGTGGTTGAAGTGTGAAACCTTTGCTCCATCTGTTGTCGCCAAGTGAGCTTTTCCTTGTGTCTGGCGGACTGGTCGGCCATAAACTGCTGTAGAGTGGCCCAACGCTCGTTCTGGGTTTCCTCTTGTGCCACCCGGTCCTTCTGCCATTGATGTGAACCGGCGGAGTAATCTAGCTGCCACTTCTCAATACGCGCCAGTCTCTCATTCATCTCCGCGGTGATTTGCGCTCACGACGGCTGGCGTTCAACTGACTGGGGAGTGCGGTGAGGGAGCGACGTGCAATGTGCAAGACTCTCTGAAAGGTTGATTCGCCGTGCTATGGCAACTTCAACACCTATATGCTCGACCGGGATACGAGGAATTTCGGGGCCCCATTTGTCACCTAGCTGGAGGTTGTTGATCAGAATTGAAATGAAAGGTCCTACTGGAAGCTCAAAAGGGAGCTTCTTGGCGGTAGTGCGCTTGTGAAAGAATCGTGCAAGCCACTACCCGAGATTCAGGTTGGCATCTTCTTGTAAAGCACGGAACAATACGAGCTCCTCCAAAGAAACGTGGTGACGGCTCGTCTTACTGCAATCACACAGAGATTGCACCCAAACATAATGCAAGAATTTAAGAATAGGGTTAAAAATGTCACCGACCGTGGGGTTGAGGATCGGCCAGATCTCATCTTCACAGGAGGCCCAATTCCATACATCTGGGTAAGGAGCACTCGTGATGGAGTATGTGTCCTCGAAACCAGCTAATGTCGCATCAAAATTGACCTGTGGATCCAGCAAGCGGCTGAACTCGAGAAGGGACTTCTCATGAAGAACACCACCGAGGCGAAAGGACACGAATTTCTGCTCACGAAAAGGCTTCGGGGTGAGGCGCCGGAATGAACTCCAGAACTCCTGGAGGGTGATTAGCGGGTAGGGGGAGCCATGAGTGGTCAGCACTCATAAACCGGCTGTATGAAGGGCTTGGTTGTCGATAGGGAGTGCCAAGCTGGGAATGTCGCTTCTGAGACTGTCTAGGGAAACTGGTCCACTTTAGCTGGAGGATGCAATGATCATTGAAGACCTAGGTAGAGGTGGGTCCCGGGTTGGTGCAATTGAAGATGGCAAGGCACCATGTTGGCAGGCGGGGCTAGGGAATAGGAGTACGGGGTTGTGCTCGAGGATGGTGGCCGCCGCTTGGGCCCTGGTCGGAGGGCCTTGGTGAGGATGTGTCCGTGTCTGCGAGCTAGATCGCTGTGCCTATCTGCACTGGTAGTCTTAAAATGTTTGGGAGCCCTGTAGAACACAACTCAGAGAAGACCAGCATCAGATGACAAGAATCTTACCCCACACTTAATTTGACAAGTTGGGGTAAACAAATAAACCGAGAGATCACCGCATCGAGATATAGCAGTAAAGAACTGTCAATCCAATGAGCAAGCACGAGGAATGGAATGATTCAATAAAGCGATCGCACAGACAACAAGTCACGAGCCTAAAAGGTCATAAAGGAATGCAAGAACCTAGCCAATTGATACCGACAAAGCAATCATGAAGAACGAGGAAGAACCAAAAAGTCAACCAAAGTCAACCATGCCAAAAACCGATAGTCAAAAAGCCAAAAGATTCACAATCAAGGGCTGAACAACTAACCGTGAAGACATGACTCGAGAAAACGATTGGAAATCCGAGGAATTGATGAAAAACTTGAAAACCTAGGTCGGCCAGAACCGGAGCTGAAAAACTCCAATTCTAGGGTTTTTAAACAGGGGCAAGGGATGGGGGAAGGTTAATTGTCGGCGGCGGCGGCTAAGGAGACGACGGCGGCGACTAATTGGCAGATTAGGGGCGGCGGCGATCGGTGAGGTGCGCGGCGGAGCTCAACACAAGTTTTGGCCTTAAATACCAGTGAAAAGACCAAAAATTTTTGGCAAAAAGGATGGTAAATTTTTGGCGAAAATCCCAGTTTAAATGAAGAAAAGTTTTTGGCGAAGTCATGGTATTCTCGGTTCGAAAAGTAGGAACAGGAGGATCAGGTCAATTTTTAAACACAAGTTTTCGGCGAAAAGAATGGCACAGTTTTGCCGAAAATTTATTTGAAAACGGCGACAGTGTTTTTTTTTTTAGGGTTAAAACAAAAATGACTCAAAACAAAAAATAACTGACTCCAGCCGTGGGTTGCCTCCCACGAAGCGCTCTTGTTTAACGTCCATGAGCTGGACGATACCTGGATCCGTGTCAAGGTTCTAACGTGATGTAGTGCACGTCGATGGAGGAAACAGCTAATCCCTGCAGATATCTCTTGAGCCTATGACCGTTGACCATAAATGGCTCTTGATCATGTAATTTAATCAAGACGTTGCCCAAAGACGCCTGTCGCACCACGGTATAGGGGCCGGACCAACGGGACTTCAGTTTACCCGGAAAGAGCTTCAATTGAGAGTTATACAGAAGGACTTCATCTCCGGGGTAGAACTGCTTGATCGTCTTTAACTGGGAATCATGAATCCTCTTAGTGCGCTCCTTGTACAGCTTCGTGCTTTCATATGCATGGAGACGGTGCTCTTCAAGCTCAGCGATCTGGTTGTGGCGGTGATTACCTGCTACTGCATGACTCATGTTCAACTCTTTATTAGCCCAGAATGCCTTGTGCTCAAGCTCAACTGGCAAATGACATGCCTTGCCATAAACCAGCTGATACGGTGAGGTACCGATAGGAGTCTTGTAGGCAGTTCGATAAGCCCATAAGGCATCGTTGAGCTTAGATGACCAGTCCTTGTGAGACAGGCCAACTGTCCTATCAAGAATCCGCTTGAGCTAACAGTTTGTCACTTCTGTCTGCCCATTAGCTTGAGGGTGGTAGGCTGTGGACATTCGGTGGGTGACGCCAAAGCGTTTGCACACCCGGTCAAATTGTCCGTGGAAGTGGGTGCCCCTATCGCTTATGATAAAGCGTGGTGAACCAAAACGCGTGAAAAGACGGGTAAGGAACCGACCTACCACTCTTGAATCATTAGTGGGTAAAGCTTCAGCCTCAGCCCACTTGGAAACATAATCAACGGCCACAAGAATGTACTTGTTTCCGTTGGAGGGAGTGAACGGACCCATAAAATCAATTCCCCAAACATCAAAGATCTCAACAGTTAAAGAAACAATTTGGGGCATCTCATTACGGTTAGAGATGTTACCTGATCGCTGGCATGCATCACAATGACGAAAAAAAGCGTCACAGTCGCTAAATATTGAAGGCCAGTAAAAACCTGTTTCGAGTACCTTTCTCGCGGTGCGATTTCCACCGAAGTGTCCTCCGAATTGTCCTTCATGACACTTACGCATGATGTCGGCTGCTTCGATGTAGGAGACACATCTTCAGATCATCCCATCAGTACTAATGCGGTATAAGAAAGGTTCATCCCAGAAGTATGACTTGGCCTCCTTGAAGAGCTTCTTACGTGCGTTAAAGTCCAGCTCAGGAGGTACAATGACGTGAGAGAGATAATTAGCCAAGGTAGCATACCAGGGCTCTTCCGAGTCGATCGCGTTACTTAGCTCTTGAGCGTGTGGGATTGCCCAGAGTTCAATGGCTCGTCAGGGAAAGAATCATTGATCGGGGTTGCAGAAGACTTACCTGTCTGTGATTCCTCAAGTCGGGAAAGATGATCGGCGGCTAAATTCTTTGCTCCCTTCTTATCTTTAATCTCTATATCGAACTCTTGGAGGAGAAGGATCCAGCGGATGAGACGTGGCTTTGAATCCTGCTTGGCTAATAGATGGCGCAGGGCAGCATGGTCTGTGTAGACGATGGTATGTGAAAGAACCAGATACTGTCTGAACTTGTCGAAGGAGAAGACGATGGCCAGGAGTTCTTTCTCTGTAGTAGTGTAGTTTCTCTGAGCATCATTCAGCGTCTTGCTAGCAAAATATATAGGATGAAACCTCTTCTCCTTTCTCTGACTAAGAACTGCGCCCACAGCAAAATCACTCGCATCGCACATAATTTCAAATGGGAGATTCCAATCTGGTGCTGTAAGGATCGGTGCGGTGGTGAGTTGGGTCTTCAAAGTTTCAAAAGCTTCAAGACAAGCTTTATCAAAAATGAAAGGAACATCTTTCTCAAGAAGTTTCGTCATTGGAAGAGTGATCTTGGAGAAGTCTCTGATGAACCTCCGGTAGAATTCGGCATGACCGAGGAAACTTCGAACTGTCTTAACTGAGGTCGGTGGTGGTAGACTGGCAATGGTTTCAAGCTTAGCACGATCGACTTCTATACCGGTCTTAGAGATCCTGTGTCCAAGAACAATGCCTTCGGTGAACATGAAGTGACACTTCTCCCAACTAAGAGCTAGGTTGGTCTCCTCACAACGAGCCAGCACCTTGTCCAGATTAGCCAGACACTTGGAAAATGAATCCCCATAGATGGAGAAGTCGTCCATGAACACCTCCACCACATTCTCTACCAGATCTCCAAATATTGCAAGCATGCATCTCTGAAAGGTAGCAGGAGCGTTACATAAACCAAATGGAATAGGATGATAAGCAAACGTACCAAATGGGCAAGTGAAGGTCGTCTTCTCTTGATCATCAAGCTCGATGGGGATCTGGAAGTAACCGGACAACCCATCTAGAAAATAGTAGTATTCATGACCAACCAATCGTTCAAGCATCTGGTCAATGAATGGCAGTGGGAAGTGATCTTCTTGGTGGCATCATTGAGTCGGCGATAATCAATGCAGACTCTCCATCCGGTAACTGTGCGGGTGGGAATGAGTTCACCCTTCGGATTAGGGATGACTGTGATTCCGCCTTTCTTCGGAACAACTTGAGTCGGACTGACCCAAGGACTATCGGCGATAGGATAGATGATACCGGCATCTAGGAGCTTGAGTACTTCCTTCTTCACAACTTCCTGCATCAGAGGGTTAAGTCGGCGTTGCGGTTGTCTGACCGGTTTGAATTCTTCATCGACGACTATCCGATGTTTGCAGAAGGTTTTAGAGATGCCTCTGATGTCTGCCAACTGCCAGGCAATAGCTCGGACATGCTTCTTGAGTAGTCTGATCAATTGCTCTTTCTGCTCAGGAGATAGATTCTTATTAATGATGACTGGTAACTGGCAGTCTTTTCCGAGGAAAGCATATTCTAGGTGGTCAGCAGCTCCTTCAAGGCAAGTTCTGGCGGATTCTCGTATGAGGTAGTAATCCGACTTGATGCTGGCTCGATGTGTGGAGGCGCATGGAGGGGGTGTGAATGTCTCCTTCTGCTCGTCCAACGCATCTTGCCATTGGCGCTGCTCTGGTTCTTCTAATGCACTGTCAATCCCTGAAATCAAACACAACTCTAGTGGATCACTAGATAAAGCATTAGTAAAGAAGTTGGCCGAAGCCAACTCTAGGGGATCAACAGTATAATAGTTATCATCTTGAGCATCAGAGTATTTCATGCTATCTTTAATGCGGAATGCAACATTCTCCTGTCCTACATTCAAAGTTAACAGGCCTTGTTTGCAGTTAATATTTACACCAGCAGTTGCTAAGAAAGGTCGACCTAGGATAAGTGTTCCGTCTAACTCTCGGGTATCTAGGACCACAAAATCTGCAATTATAGTAAACGGACCATAGTAAACAGCTACATCTTCTATTACACCTCTAGGTCGTTTGACAGATCTATCGGCCAACACAAGATGCAAAGTAATCGGTTTTAATTGCCCTAGGTTTAGCTTTTCATAAAGATAGACAGGCATAACATTAATAGAAGCACCAGAATCAACCAAACTGCGCTCAATTGGAATGCCATTAATAATGCATGGTAATGTAAAAGGTCCGGGATCAGAACACTTAGCTGGGGGTGGTGGCGGCTGTCGCATGGGAGATGGCGCACCGAACAGAGAAGCGCATTCACTAGTAAGGGTGATGGAGTATGCCTCTCCGTTCTTCACTTTCTTCACTAGGTCTTTAAAGAACTTTCCAAGTGGTGGTATAATCTCTACAGCATCTGTCACTGGTATCTTGATCTATGCAGTTTTAAGAACATTGTACCATTTCTTGTACTGAGTGTCGTGATCCTTGGCTTTGCTCCTTGCAGCTTTTGGGAAGGGAATCCTAGGCACATATGGCGCCAAGACAGGCTCAGGAGCTGTCCTGGGTGGAGGGGTTGGTACTACCTCTTCTTCTTCTTCTGTGATATCTTCAATCTCTGGCATATCCATGGTAGCGCTAGTATCTGGTATCACATCAGGTTCCGGAGCCTTTGGATCAGTTGTTTGCTTGCTGCTCCTGGTAGTAATAGCTTGAGCGTGCTCGCTCTTAACATTGGAGTCAGCTTGAAACGCTCCTGGATTAAGGAGAGGATTGCTAGTAAAAAGTTTAGCCATACTGCTTATTGCATCCTCTATTCTTTGGCTTTGAGCTCTCTGTCCTTGATTTAGTGCAGCTTGAGCCTTTAATTGAATGTCATGGTCGTCAAGTCTGCTCATGATCTGATCAAACTTCTTCTCATAATCTACTTCTCTGTTATAATACGGCTTTTCTTGAAACTGGCGTTGTCCTCCGATAAATCCTGGAGGTCTATAATAAGGATCTACTAAACAGTTACTCTGGTTCCGTGGCACATAGTTTTTGTAACCGGCATAGCCTTTCTGATTGTTGGCGAAGCCTTGATCAATGAAGTTCAACTCTTCTGTGGACCAGACTTCTGTTTGACGGAAATTGAGGCAGCTTCCACCGTTATGAGCATAGGATCCACACCATCCACATTTAATTGAAAAGACGGTAGCTGGTGGGGAATCAAGAGGAATACCAGCTGCTTGTAAATGTTTCTGAACTTCTGACTTAATCTGTTCTGCAACACTTATCTGACTCTTGGTTCCTTCTCTTTGTCTCTCCCAGCTTCTAGATTTTGAAACGCAACTAGCAAAATGCAGAAGCGCATCCTGAGGAGTAAGGGCGGTACAATCTCCGCCAGCTAGGGAGTTGACCCAATTTGCGGATTCTTCGCGCATACCACGAGCAAAGAATTCAGTTAGTTGTCTTTGCTCATACCCATGGTGAGGACAGTTGAAGAGTAGAGATTGGAATTCATTCCAAGCGTCATACAGGCTTGCATCTTCTCTCTGAGTGAACCTGGAGATGCGATCTTTATAAGCAGTTGTCCTTGCTGGAGGAAAGTATTCTTCAACAAAGTCTTGAGCTAATGTCTCCCAGTCAGTGTAGTAACCTGGTGGCCTGCTTCCAAGCCAATGCTTAGCTGCACCTCTGAGAGAGAATGGAAAAGCTCGGAGATATAAAGCATTCTTGTTGAGGTTTCCAGACTTGAAAGTGTCGCAGACAACCAGAAAGTTGTCTATATGAGTGCAGGGGTTATCATCTGGTCTCCCTTCGAATTGTATGTCCCTAGAGATTAATTCTAGGAGAGGGATCTTAATCTCATAGTCAGAATCATCGTCGTTAGAAGGCACTGTGATGGGAGACAGGAAGTTAGTCGCGCGCGGCTTACTGTAGTCCGCGACACTCCTAGGAGTAGCCATTGCTGTAAGGAAAGATGGAACGGAAGTAATCTGTTTCTATACCTGCTATGATCTGCAAGAGACAAAAACAAACACAACCGGTGTAAAATTGAAGTGTGATGGAAATGACAGATGGAAAGGTAGAAGAATAAAAATACCAACTCTTCTTTCAACGAAATAGAAGAGTCCTCGGCAACGGCGCCAATTTGATGAACGCTTTAGAGCAGTGTAGTCAAATAACTACCAAGCTGTGAAGCTAGGGTAGATCGTATTCCAGGGGTTTCCTCTACTTCCTTACTCAAAGATGTTGGCAATTTGAATTCAAGGACCAACACGTTGTGCGTGGTGTGAGTTCCACGACTTCTAAACTATAATGCAAGGAGAACGGAAATGAAATAAAAACGAAGAAATATTAAAGATTGATTGATTGACTAAGACAGAAAGCAGACAAGCTTAGACTTCGAATCCCCTTAGATCACCAGATCAACAACAGTCAACGGACCAGCGATTTTCGATTCTAGTTCATTCAGTTCACAGACACCACCATAACTCCTGACCCTTAGGTTTAAGACCGCGAACGTTCGCTCTATCCGTTCTAGCTACCAAGATTAATTAGCCGCCCGGGTACGGTCGCCTCTCGCAACGACTTAACTTAACTGGTGCAAGTTCTAATGATTAATGAGTTACTCTTGCAATGGATCAACCCTAATCGGTTCCTACGAAAGGAACACTCCAATTATAAGGTTAATTGTTCAATTTGATGTTTTAAAGTAAGGCGAGCGTTCGCTTCTATCCTTAGCTTAACAAGAATCTAATCTAGGTGGCCAAACCAGACAAGAAACATGAACAACGAAGAACAAATCAAACATGAAAGATGAAACTGAATGAATTTCGAATCTAATCACCGCCGATCCGTGACCGCTTTAAGCCCTGGGTCACTTAGGGTTCATCTAATCTAAGCTACACAAGTTTAGCTATTCGTGTTCAACACAGAAGAATCGAAGAAGAACAAGAAATACATCTCAGGTAGGGAAGACAGAAAAGAACTGTAAAACCTAATTTCGATGAATCCTTGCAGCTTCAATCTGCTGGATTTTCAACTCCTAGCACTGGCTCTCCGAGATGGGTGGATGGCATCACGATCCGTTCCTGGCTCTTCGAACCCTATCTACTCGATTTCTGTCTCCCCTCTCCATCCTCTCTTGTAAGTCGTAAGTGATATATCTTTTTAATAACCGCCGATTTCTGTATTCATACCTACCCGACAATTTCTTGATTTCCCTTGGATTTTCGTCGAAAATCTAAGGATATTTTCGGCGAAAATATCTGTTTAAATGGGGCTTCATCCGTCTGTTTCTTCCGGTTGGTTCTGCTTGGAGGTTTCACCGAAGATGGTAATGTATTTTCACCGAAGACTTCCTCTCGATCGGGTCAGTGAATTCTTCTTCCATTTTCGGCGAAAACCCAAGGGTATTTTTGCCGAAAATATATGTATAAACGGGCAGGAATTTTTTTGAACTTGAATGGCTCCTTTGATCGGTTCCGGTGCAATCCTCGAGGTTCCAATGCCTTAGACACGTCTTTGGTTACTTACTCGACAGAAAAAACCTGTGCTAACATAAAAACACTAGAAAACCATCAAATAGACCCGAAACGGGCCAAGGTAACACAAATGTCACGAGATAGGGCAATCGATTGAATATTCATTATTCTACCCTAAAAACCATGTCTTAAGCAAAGAAATGTCGCTTAAATGAGGCTAATAATCACGTCAAATCGAGTGTCATCAGAGTACAACAAGGAGATGGAGATCTTGGTTGCACGGCTTGACCTAAGTGAGGATGAAGATGCCAAAATAGCAAGGTTCACTGGAGGACTACAGAAGGAGATCCTACACCAAGTCAACATCCTCAACTCTGTTGATTATGATGATTTGATAACCGTGGCTATTAGGGTTGAGAAGGAGCTGAAGAATGGTCTTGGAAGAAGGACTACCCCACCACCAATCAGTGCCCCTATGAGAGGAGACAGGAGTACAGGAAACACCCCTTGAAGGCCAAACCCTAGCAGGAGCTCTGGATCGAGGCCAAACCCTAACCAAGGGTCGGCATCACGGGTAACACCTAGCCCCGGCTCAAAAATTCCTACTACTAATGCTCGGCCTAGTGCCATTGTGTGTTTTAAATGTCAAGGCAGGGGTCACATGGCAAGGGACTGCCCTAACACCCGAACCATGGTGCTTAGAGAAGGAGAGGTTGTCACGGATGATGAAGAGGAGCCAATTGTTGAAGAACTAGAGGAGGAATCCAGTTAGGGTGAAGAAGTTAATGTGGAAGGTCTGGAAAAATTTTCAGCCTTCAACAACCGAGTGATCACCCCGGATGCACCGGCTGAAGCCGAGCAGATCACACCGACCGACCCAGCACGGGAGTCTGCCCGGACCAACATCAGGTCTGCCCCGGACCAGCATCAGTCCTGCCCCGGACCAGCATCAGGCCTGTCTCGGACATCCTGTCCGAGCCGAATGATGTCAATCGGCCCACCTCGGGCTTTTTGAACATTCCTGCGGCCAATTTTGGCCTGGAGAAAGAAGAAGGTCCCGTCGACGTCATGGAGCAGAACGCCGGCCCCGACGGCCCTCTGGCCACCCCGGCGGCCACTCACCCGACGGACATGAACCCGATGGCCACCTGTCCTAGGATCCAATTTTCAGCCGTATCCCGACGGATCCTTAGTGCACAACCCAAAGAAGATGGATGGGAGCAAAGGGGCAATCTGTTCCATACAAGGTGTGTAATTTTAAATAGGGTTTGCACTTTGGTTATTGACGGTGGAAGTTGTACAAATGCAGTAAGCCTGGAACTTGTTAAGGGATTGGGAATTACTACTCACTCACATCCTAAGCCCTACCGACTGCATTGGCTGAGCAACAGTGGAGACTTGAAGGTCAACAAACAAGCACACATCCCTTTAAGCATTGGGAGATACAAGGATGCGGTGCTTTGTGATGTGGTTCCCATGGAGGCAGTTTGATCGATACTCACAACATGATGGGAGGGCAAACAAGTATCAACTCAAGCATGGAGATACTACATTTAAGTTGAAGCCACTATCACCTACTGAGATACTCAAGGATCAAATAGAGAGAAAGGTGAGCCGAGAGAAAAAAGAGAGAGAGCTCAAGAAACGAGAGATGAGAAAAGAAAAGAGTGAGCCCTCAAAAGAAAAAAGGTACAAAAACAGAATTAGGATAAAAACAGAATTTTTCATGATCCCAAGGATCAAAGAGCTCAAAAGAGTGATTTTGAGAGGAGAGAAAACCTAGTGAGATCAAACAAACCCTAGTATCTAGGAAATCCCTCGTGGTCATTCTTTACAAAGAATGTTTGATCTCTAACCCTAACACTTCTCTCCTAGTGCTGTGTCTTCACTTTTGCAAGATTTTGGAGATGTGTTTCCAAAAGACATCCCTAGTGGATTACCCCCGATCCGAGGCATTGAGCATCAAATTGATCTTGTACCGGGAGCATCACTTCCTAACAAGGCTGCCTATCGGACAAATCCGGATGAAACTAAGGAAATCCAGCAACAAGTCGAAGATTTAATGGACAAGGGTAATGTGAGGGAGAGCATGAGTCCATGTGATGTTCCAGTAATCCTTGTGCCTAAGAAAGAAGGAACTTGGAGGATGTGTGTCGACTGCCGAGCAATCAATAACATCACAGTTAAGTACCGACAGCCTATCCCTAGGTTAGATGATATGCTTGATGAATTACATGGTTCAACAATCTTTTCTAAGATAGATTTAAGATCAGGCTATCACCAAATCCGAATGAAGGAAGGTGATGAATGGAAAACTGCCTTTAAAACTAAACTAGGTTTGTATGAATGGATGGTCATGCCTTTTGGTTTGACTAATGCACCTAGTACCTTCATGAGGTTAATGAATCAAGTCCTTAGGCCTTTATAGGGAAATTTGTAGTAGTTTATTTCGATTACATTCTAATCTACTCAAAAACCCTAGAGGATCACCTAGGTCACTTGAAATCTGTCCTGGAAACCCTAAGACAAGAACAACTGTATGCAAACATGGAAAAGTGCACTTTTTGCACCGATCACCTTGTGTTTCTTGGTTTTGTTGTTAGCTCTACAGGATTAGGGTTGATGAGGACAAGATCGAAGCAATCAAGTCATGGCCAACCCCAAAGAACATCACTAATGTACGGAGCTTCCATGGACTTGCAAGCTTCTATAGAAGATTTGTGAGGGACTTTTAGCACAATAGCTGCCCCTCTCACGGCTGTCATTAAGAAGAATGTCCCCTTCCATTGGGGAGCACCTCTAGAGGCCGCCGAAGCACTCAAGAAGAAACTCACCGAAGCTCCATTGCTCAAACTACCCATTTCTCAAACCTTTTGAAATCGAGTGTGATGCTTCGGGAGTAGGGATTGGAGCTGTGTTGATGCAAGAAGGGAGACCTATTGCCTATTTCAGTGAGAAATTGAGCGGTGCAACCCTCAATTACCCCACCTACGATAAGGAATTGTATGCCCTAGTCCGAGCCTTGAAGACTTGACAACATTACTTGTGGCCCAAGGAGTTCATAATCCACACCGATCATGAGTCCCTCAAGTATTTGAAGGCTCAACATAAACTGAACAAAACGCATGCAAGGTGGGTGGCTTCATTGAGTCATTCCCTTACATCATCCACTATAAACAAGGTAAAGAGAATGTGGTAGCCGATGCCCTTTCTCGAAGGTATGCCCTAATCACTGCCTTGAGTTCTAAATTCATTGGCTTTGAGCGTATCAAAGATTTATATGTGACTGACCCCGACTTTAAAGACATCTTTGAGTCTTGCACACATGTAGGGTTTGAGGATTACTATAGGCAGAATGGATACTTGTTCAAAGGATCTAAGCTATGCTACCCTAGCCATTGAAGCCGAACCCTAGTCATAAGAGAAGCTCATGGAGGAGGTCTCATGGGTCACTTTGGAGTTGCCAAGACAGTAGCTTGCCTTAAGGAACACTTCTACTAGCCTAGGATGCAGAAAGAAGTTGAGAAGATCATCAAACAATGTGCCAAATGCCAGTGAGCTAAGTCACACCTTCAACCCTTTGGGTTATATACTCCTTTGCCTGTCCCCGAACACCCTTGGGTAGATATATCTATGATTTTGTTCTAGGATTACCTAAGTCTAGGAGAGGCAAAGATTCAATTTTCGTGGTTGTAGATAGGTTTTAAAAAATGGCTCATTTCATTGCATGTCATAAGGTAGATGATGCATCCCACATAGCTGACTTATTCTTTGGTGAAATAGTTAGACTTCATGGCATCCCTAAGACTGTAGTTTCTGACCGAGACTCAAAATTCCTAAGCTACTTTTGGAAAAACCTTGTGGCTAAACTAGGAACCAACTCATTTTTCCACAGCTGCGACCCTCAAACAGATGGCCAAACAGAGGTTGTCAATCGGTCCCTATCCCAAATGCTTAGGGCCATCATTAAGTCCAACCTTAGACTTGGAGGACTGCCGACTCCCATGTAGAGTTTGCTTACAACCGATCTGTCCACTCAGCCACTCAATACTCTCCTTTGAATTGTTTATGGTTTTAACCCCCTAACCCATTGGATTTGTCACCATTGCCTATACATGAGTTTCTAGATGCAGAAGGACACACCAAGGCTGAGTACGTCCGAAAGCTTCATGAGAAGGCCAAAGCCAACATCGAGAAAACGACAGCTCAATACCTAAGGAATGCAAACCATGGAGAAAGGAGAAAATCTTCCAACCTGGTGACCAAGTGTGGATTCACTTCAGAAAGGATAGGTTTCCTGACAAAGGAAATCTAAGCTGCTGCCAAGAGGAGATGGACCTTACACTGTCCTTGAAAGGATAAACAATAATGCTTATGTTTTAGATTTACCTAATACCTATGGTGTGAGTGCTACTTTCAATGTAGCTGACTTAACTCCATTCTATATGATGACTTTGCAGAAACAGATTCAAAGGACGAATCCTCCTCAAGAAGAGGGGAATATGAACCCCCGGTGCTCTGGACCCAACCAGACCTACCCTTGACCCGAGCCAAGTCAAAGCCTTCAAAACACGGGTCACAGCCTATATAGGTGATTGGAGTCGAGCCAAGCATGAGGAGCGGGACCAGAGGTTCATCAGGGAAGGATCACCGGTGCTGACCCTTGATGATCGACAGAAATCCCACAAAGGGGGCAAATGCCCGAAGGACACTACCCCGGCCCCGCGGATGCGGACAACCAGCCCCTGTATCGGACAACCTTGCTCAGCACTCAGAACCTGCGGACAAGTTTATGCCAGAAGATTCAGGAGGCCAAAAGACTTGGGGAAAACCTCGCTTGTCCAGGAAATGCCAACCAGAAGGCCAGAATACCCCGCATCACTAAAACCCTAGTACCGGGTCCGGAGCGAGTGATGCCGAGCCAGTCACCACAGCCGAAGAACATCACCTGGCCACCCAGTCACACCCGGAGCCAGCGGTATTACGGAAATGCCACCGCGCGCTCCTGATCTCCTTTTCCTAGCCGCGGAAGGATACCTGCCCGCGTCCGAATGGCCCGCCGACCGTCCGGAGCCTTTTCCCAGTCCAACCCGGACACGGATTGCCGGTTTGCCCTAATCTGCCCGGATTAGGGTTTTGCGAATTTTGGCCGGTTTAGGAGTTTTATTTTTCGACAACTTAGTTTATTTTAATAGTTTCTTCGGCCTATCTTTTAGGATTATTTTAATTTTCCTTTTTAGAGTTGGAACCGCCTCGGTCACCCTTTGAGCTATAAATAGAGGCCTCGGCCACGATTGTAAGACACTTTTGATTAATGAAAATTTTAGAACATTGTTTCTCTTTCCTTCAAGTCTTTGCTCGTTGTTGCTTAGGTTAAGGTTTTGGTTTATCATCAAAGGCTATCATCCTTTGTTTATAGCACCAAGTCGACCGAATACTTGGGGTTCCTAGATCAATATCTAGTGGATTTCAAGGGGTTTTCCACGGTTTCAAAGGTTAGGTTCTCGTGGGCTGATAATATAGTTTTGGTGTTGAGTCGATCCCTTCCTGAGAAGGCGGTTTCGCATCACCTAGCTTGAGGCCTTTGAGTATTCTGGCTGGGCCTTCCATCCTTTGCCTCTGGCGGGCTCCCCAGGAACTCCTTAAGAGGGTTTCTGGACAGGTGCTTGGCCTTTGGGCCAATAGGAGTCGGTCCTGGGCATCGGTGCCTGGCTGAGGATCATCATCCTCCCAGGGCGTCTTCTTTCTCCGGGGTGGGGTTGGCGTAGGCCTGGGCCGTGTACTCTCGGCCGAGCATCAGTGTTGGGACTGGATCGACATCAGCCTCAAGGCTTGATGTTGGGCTCCTAGTATGGGGTGTTTCCCTTCTAGTAAGGGAAATCCTCTCTGATTCTCTTTACCTGTTCCGCCATCCCATGTTAACATGGGGTGGTTTTTGGCTTGTGCCCGTGGTGTCGTGTCCATGCCGGTCTTGGTGGTTGGTTCACGTCATTCCCCCTCTTCTTGGAAATGATTCGTCCTCAAATCCGCACCTGATGCATCCTTACAAATTGAAAAAATAATAACTAGGGCGTATAGGACTTGACCTAGTGGTCCTTTGGAGCTCCTTGGGGGTTCGGTCGTACCGGGCTAGTTCGAGGGCTCCTGGCTCAGGCCTGGGGCTTCACTCCATACCGGGAGTCTGAGGGCTTCGCTCCATACCGGGCTGGTACGATGGCTTCTGGCTCAGGCGTTGGGGGTATCGGGCTAGTACCAGGGCTCGGGCCCACGCTCGTGTTGGGGAACGGTGTCGGTGCTAGGCGCTGGAGACTAGTGCTGCTCTGGGGCTGGCGCTGGCCTGTGTTACGCCGGTGTTGGGGCCACTCCGGGCTGGGCGCTAGGCCTGGTGCTGGGCCGCTCCAGGTTGGGCGTTGGGGTCTGGTGCTGCGCCGTGCTGGGCGATGCTCTACGGCTAGCCGTTGGGCCTGGTGCTGCGCCGTGCTCCTGGTAAATTTGTTTTGAAATCATGGAAGCTTCCGTTTTCTGTTGTTTTTTATACATTTATTGAGTTTAACTAATATTTTATTGGTTTCTTTATGTTTTGAGTCAAATTGTAACCCCGGTTCTTGGTCTAACCACGAGTTTGAACCGGGCAATTTGGGTGGGTGTTACAGTCTGTAACCCTATACCAAATGCTCGACAACCTAGCAATCAAGTAAAATCCTCAAAATCGGGGATGGAAACGACTTGGACCCACTAAATATAAAGAACTAGGAACCTGAAGTATCAAGGTCGAATGGTGCCCAACGAAGTCAAGGGTGGTGACCTTGGCCACGATAACTCAAATTCTAGACGACAATCTATTCCATGAAAATCGTAAAGAAAGAAATTGTAATTTCATACAAAGAGAAATTAAAGTTTTTTTTATTCATCTGATCTGGGTTTGTCTCAAAAAGTGTAAAAGGGGTTCCTTTATATAGGGTTAGGGTCGGCCACAAGGCTTCTCCGTTTCTTTTGTACGAAACTAAATCTAAAATAATAAAATATTTGAAACCTAACTAAAAAGAAATAAAAAATCCAAGTAAAACTCTAATAAAATATAAAAAGTAGAGTCCTTGCCTGTAGAGAAACCCTAATGATGAGCATTTCTTCTCCTATTTCGCCTGGATGCCAAGTTTTCTCGGTCATCGCTTGGCATTCCTTTCAAACGACTATCCATCCCAGTAATGGGCCTGTGGAAGCCAACATTGGCCCAACTGATGACACGCTTTTGGCGTGTTTTCTCAAATAACTATCCCACTTAGAAAGTAAGATAGTCGAATCTCTCGAGGTTTCTTACCAATTGACTACTCAAAGAAGTTGGCAAATTACTCAGTTTTAAACACTTTGTGCGTGGTGTGAGTTCCACGACTTCTATCTAAAATGCAAGGAATTGAAAAGGAAAATAAAAGCAGAAATATTAAAGGCTTAACTAACAAGAAGATAGACGAGCTAGACTTGAATCCCCCTAAGATTACCAGAGCATTGGTAATCACAAGACCATCGGTTTTTCAATCCTAATTCATTCAGTTCTCATACACCACCATAACTCCTTACCCTTAGGTTTAAGACTGGCGAACGTTCGCTCTATCCGATCTAACTCCCAAGATTAATTACCGCCCGAGCTCTCTCTTCTTGCGACGGAAAACTAACTGGCACGATTACTAGTGATTTATGAGTTACTCTCGAAGAGGATTAACCCTAACTGGTTCCTATGAAAGGCACACTCCAATGAATGTTTAATTGATTGAATTGATGTTCTAAAGTAAGGCGAACGTTCGCTCTATCCTTATCTTAACAAGAGACTAATCTAGGTGATCAAGAAAGACAAGTTTAATGTTTTAAAGCAAGGAAGCTATCTGGCGACTAACCTAACTGAACAAAACCTAATCTAGACGATCAACTAGAAAAGAAACACAGGACCAACGAATCTAATCTAAGCGTCAACTAAACAAGAAACGTAAACAATGAAGAACAAAACAACCACGCAAGAGAAACTGTCTGAACTTTAATCTAATTACCGCCAATCCGTGACCGCTTTAAAGCTCCGGTCACTTAGGGTTCATCTAATCTAAGCTCTATGAGTTCAGGTACTCATATTCGATACAAGAGAATCAAAGACAACATAGGAGCGACTCTTTAAAATTAAAAGGTGAGTTATTAGGCCCCTTTAGGATTTTGCTCCACACCACCACTCCGGGGCCAACAATCCCCGGAAATTTACAACCCAGGGTGACCCACTAAACGTAGACCGTTTCCAAAAACCCCAAAACCCCGGTTTTTTTGCCCCGGGGTGATCCACTCGACGTAGACCGACTCAACATAAACCCCTGGAAAAAAACCAAGTGATTAAATTAAACCCGGAAACCCCGGGACACAACCTCACTCCTCAAGGTGGGCTTTGTGGACTCCTCCCGGGGTTCCCTATAAATTAATCAACAAAACCCAAATTTCCTAAACCCACTTACAACCAACCATCATACTCATCACAAAAGCTCATTCGCACATTCAATCCAACCACCCAGAACTCACATAAATTTCCCCCAAAACCCAAAATCAACATCAATCGCATACTAAACCCTACCCCAAAAACACACCCCCTTTCACTCTTTCCCACACACCCTCGACAACCACACCCCACACACACATAGCATAAACCCCAAAAAATCCACATCACTTTTTCCCCCACATCACAAGTCACCCCAACGCCTCCCAGGGCAAAAACAGTTTAAAGGTAAACGGCTAGCTCCCCCGGGGCCCACCCCCCCTGCAAGTACCGGGGAACCATGTCATGAGTCGTGGGTTTTCCCCCCCCTGTAAAATCCTTCATTGGCGCCCCCCACTTTGGGTGGGACCATCCACCTGTTTTAAAATTTAGGGCGCCCCCCAAAAATTGGCGGAAACCACCCCTCCTGAAAACCCCCAAAAATTAAATTTTTCCCGGCAAAACCCAATAAAAAAAACAAAAATTTCATACCCCCCTTGCCCTCCTACACTCGTTACTACACCCAAATCCATTAAGCATCAAGGTTAATCTTTCCCCCCCCCTTTCATCGCAATAACGAAAAGCCGCTATCATCATGCAATTAATCATATCATCAAGCATAAAACAACCAAAAAAATTTCGAAATAAAACAAAAGTCAATCACATAAAAAAACCCCCTTTTTTCCCCTCTCTTTAAATTTTATGCAATCCCCTACATTCTTTAAGTCAAGTTTCAAACTCCTCCCGTCAAACCAAAAATTCTACCTATCGTACGCAAACCCTCCCCCTAAACAAGAAACGAGGCCCCTTTAAAAAAACCCTCCCGGAACCCGAAACGACCAAGCTTCCCACTCCAAATCGTAGCTCTTCTCCTCCCTCACCGAAAAGCAGCCTACCCCAAACCCCCCCAGAACCCCCGATGTGCGATTCTTTTTCCCTCCCCCCCCCGTCCCCCCCACAAACCCAAAAACAAAGGGAAATCGCAAATGGGGAGTTTCTAAAAACTCCCGGAATCGAGGTTTGAATTTAAAAGGGGTTTTTTTTGGTTGTAAAAAACGAATTGGGGAAAGAGACAAAAAGGGGAAGTTCTGGATTTCCTTTGAAATTTTTCGCCCCTTTTATGCCAAATGTGCGCCGGGCATGCCCAAAATTTTGCGCCGGCGACTTTTCCCCCCCCAAAAAAGGAGCACATTTTGAATATTCAGCCGAAATTTTGGGGTGAATTAATTGAAAAGTGCCCGGAAAAACCTTCCAAAAATTTTCCCCTTTGGCACTTTGGGGCCCCCAAAAATCACATTTTTTGGGACTTTTAACTTTTTCCCCTTTTTTGCAACTAAAACCCGGGCACAAAACCCAAACGTCCCAGACCTAAAGAGACCCCTTTAAGTACCGTTCCGGCACTCTGGTCACCCAGACTTGATTTTTCAAACCCCCTTCGGGGGGCGGGGATTTTTTCCTCACCCATGTAAAGGAATAACAGATAGGAACTAAAAAATCTAATTTTGGGCAACTAATTTTGGTGATTCCTGTGAAGCTTCAATCTCTGCCGATTTTCCCAAAACCCCAAAAGCTTCAAAGCGCTCCGATTTGGGGGGGTGGCGTCCCGAGATCTCCAAGAACTCGGGGGGACGCTCTCAAAAACTCTATCTATCAACCCTAGAGTCGGGTACTCTGAAAGTCTAAAAAGTGTTTTGTTTAATGAAATTTTTTTTCCATTTGTGTTTTTTATGACAAACCCTTTTTTTTCGTCGGTAATCAAAAACTAAAAAACCAAGGCAAACTAATTTTAATTTTACTCGAGGTATCTTCTTCTTGTCTAACCCAAAAATGTTGGCAAATTGCTCAGGTTTAAAACAAAGGGGGTTTTGGGTTTTTTTTTTTCGGTTTTTTTGGGGTCTGAGTTTTTCACGACTTCCTTTAAACTAATTTAAGCAGGAAAATAAAAGCCCGAAAGATTAAAAGGTTGAAAAAACGAAAGATAGACGAGCCTTTGATTTTGAATCCCCCTTAGTTTTACCAGACCCCTTTGGGATCAACAGATAGCCGGTTTCAATTCCGTTCAAAAACAATTTCTATACACCCCCATAACTCCTGACCCTTAGGTTTAAGACTGGCGAAAGTTTCGCTATATCCATCTAGCTACCAAGATTAATTTTTGTCCCCCCCCGGGTTTCGGTCACCCCCTCGCAACACTTAACTAACTGGTTTGGGAAATTTCTAACGATTTATGAATTTTCTCTTGCAGTGGGTTAACCCCAACTAGTTCCCACGAAAGGCACCCTCCAATGAATAGGTTAAATTTTTCGATTTTGGGGTTTTAAAGTAAGGCCCCGGGGTTCGCTTATATCCTTTAACCCTTTCAAAACCCCAATCCCGGGTACCAACCAAAAAAGAAACATAAAAAATGAAGAACAAATCAAACTGAAAGGGGAAAAATAATTTGGGAAATTTGAATCTAATCACCGCCGATCCGTGACCGCTTTAAAGCCCTAGGTTACTTTTGGGTTCATCTAGTCTAAACTCTACGAGTTCCCCTTACTTTATAAACGATAACAGAAATCAAAGGCAACAAAGGAAATCATCCCTACCGAGGAAGAACAGATAGAATGGAAAAAAAACCAATTCTGACGACTCCCGGGGAAGCTTCGATCTCCTGGATCTTCAAATTTAAAAACTCTAAACCCCTCCGAGGGGGGGGGGGAAAAAAGGGAAAGGGATCACGATTCTCCCGGAAACTTCGAACTCTCTAAACTCCCATCTACCCCTAGACCGGCCGAAATCTTTAAAAAATCTAAACTGTGAAAAGTTGTGGAATCCTTCCCCCTTTTTTTGGGTTTGGGCGGCTCTCTGTTTAAATAGGAGTCATTAGGGTTTTCCAAGAAAAAGCCCGGAAAAGGAGGATTTTTTTCCACCCAAAAAATTCAGTTGAAAACCTCTTTTTCCCTTTCGTTGATTTCTTCATAATTTTTCCCCGGCGAAAATTTTAAAAAAATATTTTTCGCCCGGAAAACTTCAGTGTAAACTCCCTCTGCCTGTGGTTTGTTGAAAAACCCCCCCTTTTCCCCCCCCCCCCCCGCCAAAAACCCTCAAAAGTTTAAAAAACCCCCCCCCCCCCCGGAAAACCCCTTAGTGCTGGGCGGTTGGTTTGATTGGTTTCTCTGATGGGTTTTTGGGATTTTTTGGTTCGATTTCGTTCCCCTTCCCTTGGGGAGGTCTTAAAAACACGTCCTTTTGGCTAAACAAAAAAGGGGAATTGGCAAAACCCTGGGGCTATCCCAAAAAAAAAAAAACCTAAAAAAAAAAAACCTTTTCCAAATAGACCCAAAAAGGGGGGACAAAAAAAAACCAAATGGGGTGGGGGAAAATTCGATAGTTGATAAATTTAATTCCCCTTATTCAAAAACCCTTTTTTAAAACCCAAACGTTTAAAACCCCGGAAAAGGGTTGCTTAAATGAGGCTAAAAAAATTCACCCCAAAATTCGAGTGTCATCAAAATACCCCACTTAACCCCTTTTGCTTGCCTCAAGCAAACTGAAGAAGAAACACTCAAATTCACAAATAAACACGAATTAAACTGAGATTAAAATTCAAACGTTTTGGGGTTTAAAACTGTTCCACGTAAAAAAAAAGTGAACAAACCCCCTGCAGAACATCAACCAAAAAATTTTCGATCTCACTAATTTTTTTCACATTTAAAAAGTTGGGGTTTTTAAAAAAAACGAAGCTCTTTTCCCTTGGGCAAAAAAAATTAATATGATTAATCGACTTTCATAAAAACCATTCTTATAAAAAAGACTTTAAGCCACCATGATGTGGGTGGGGGGGGAGGAAAAGTGACCCCGGCTATCGCCTCGAAATTCATTCCTTCCCTTTCTAGATCTGTACGTTACATGTTCTACTAGGGCCGATTTAAACAACAAATTTTTTTTCAAAGTTGAACCCTTTTTTTTCTTCCTTTTTAAATTTTTTTACTGCATACCCAAATGCCCGCCCCCTACCCAAAAACTTCACTTAGGTGTTGGACCTGCCTAGCTCACAGTATTTGTGCCTTTGCTAGTGCTTCAACTCGAACGCTTCACTTAAAGGGGTCCGGCCCTTTCCTACTTTGATTTTTAAAAAAAACTTTTAAAAACCCCTTTGCATTGATTTGCACAACTTAAATTACTTGATTTTAAAAAATTAAGGGGCCCCCTTTTATCCTAGCTATTTTTAACTTTTTACACAAATTTTTGAATTGGATTTTCCCTCTAATCTCAAGCCAAATCAAGGTGATCAATATGGAGTGAAAACAAAGGGAGAAAACAAACAATTTTAATTTATCTTAGAACTGGGGTTTTCCCAGGTTTTTTTATTAACAAGCAAAATAATTTAAATTGATTCAAATTTCAAACCCCACAAGAGTGATTTATGATCTGTTCTTTCCTAAGGGGGTCCCTTTGATTCAGTTCCGTCATGTTGGTTACAGGTTTTTAAGTTTGGGAAAAGTCCCAGACGTATTTTCAAAATTGAAGTCAATTTAACATCACAAGTCAAGAACTGGCAATTCCGGGGCTAGAAAAATTCAAAATTTTAAAAACCCCGAAATCACAGGAAATCAAGCAAATCATGCGTAATCCTAGGGATCCTACCCCACACTTAAACGGGTTAAAGTGTCCTCACATGACTAAAAAAAAAAGTAAAAGAGATACAAGAAAACCCGTGAAGATGGGGGGGGGGTAGGGGGGAACACGGATAGCCGGGGGTAAGCGGAGTGGCTACTCAAAATTCCTACAAAAACCCAAAAAAAAAA